>JAQIXQ010000249.1:0-40299 GCA_034700485.1 Pseudosinella alba | reverse complement strand
ATAAATTGAAGTCGTAGATGTACTAAATAATATTATGCAACTAGTAATAATAAGTATTAGGAACACATAGGAATATGCGACATTAAAGGATAAACTCCTCCCCCTTGCAATCATGCCCCACTCTCTCTTCACGGGGTGACCAGAAGGTCCTTGAAAGGATCAAAGTTGTCCAACTGAGTCTTAAGCCAGTCATTTACAGACTGGTCCTTCCAAAATTCATCGGGGAAGGCGATCCTGGCGTAGTACTTTCCATCCCGTTGCTTCACGTCAGAGATCCAGAAATCTTCAGTGAAGACGTTGACTCTGGTACCCTCATGGTCATGATTATCAGAATCTTCATCTGAGTCTTCGGTGAAGGGGTGCTCCCTGGCTAACATGATCTGCTCCAGCTTGTACCACATGAGACGGATCAGGGAAGAGTTCTCCCACCGCTCCAGGCCGGACAAGTAGCATTCAACGAGCTAGAATGTAAAGAGCATTTTAGTTAAAATTTCAAATATCACAAAATATGACAGGAAAGTCTAAAGACAAGCATATAGAAGCCTACTTGGAATGGACAGTGCTGAAAGGATTCATGGACATAGAAGACATCACTGTATGGAAGTCTCAAGAGGGTCAACATGTCCACTCCAGTGACCTCAATCCAGTTGTTGGTAAATTTCTTGACGCGGGCTCGAATCCACCAGTCGTTCCTGGGAACGTGCGCCAGGACAATTAAACCAACTTGAATGTCCTCTTTCTTGATACTCGCATCCATTCCCTTCTTCCTGTAGTTTCGGGCGCAGTAATTCACTCTCCTATCCAAGTTCTCAAAATGAGCCTGAGGGGGAAGGAGAGAAAAGTAAAATTGTGATGTTTTTTATGCTTGGCTTCCTCGGACAATTTAATTTAATTAGAGGACACCGCTTACCAGGTTTTGCCTGTCTTTGAATCGGATGAGGACAGTGTCCCTCGGGGTCACCCCAAAACATTGAATGCTTGATGAGTCCCACTTGGGGATGGTAATCGGGGGACCATCGAAGGTGAGCATTTTGCGCAAATCCTCCACCAACATGGCATTGTCCTCCTCGAGGGTCATCGGGGGCTCAATCTTCTGAGGCTGGTTAAAGTACTTCATGAGATGCTTCGGATCCCGAACATCGAACATGGCTGGGAGTGGAGGGAATTGGACCCCATAGTTCAAGAGAAACTGACCCGGTGGGCAATAGAGGTTTAACCGGGGATAGGATTTCGAGCTTTCCACTGCAACACACCAATCCCCCGCCTTGTGCTTATGACCATGCTCATTGGGCTGGTCATCGTCATCGTCATAAAGTTGATGATGATGGTGATGGTGATGATGAGGCTTCCTTCTTCGGTTTTTATTCTTGCGCTTCTTGTTTCCCTTCCTTTTGCGACCCCCACCCCCACTGCCTCCAACACTTCCAGAAGCCCCCTTCATTCCTTTCCCACCTGGAAGCCTTGGCTGGTGCTGACCTGCTGCCCCGGCTTTGGACACTCCTTCCTCGTTCGGTTTTGAAGTCGTCGACCCTCCAACCACCCCTCCTTCTCGAACTCTCCTGGGGGCCTCCTCGTCTTCAAGACTGTTCTCGGACTTGTAGCCTTCGTCCCCATTCATTTTCGGAGGAGTATGAGGGCTGGGCTGCGGACCTCCAGTAGCCATTGAACCACTTCAATTAAAAATCTAAAATAATTTTATTTAAAAAAAACAGTACTTAATTGTAATTACTAACTCACCCCGGGATAGCAAAAAAAAAACTGGTTTAACTTTTATTGCTTAAAATAAATAGCTGACAATGCCAAGTCTACTACTAGCTCCATTATAGTTTTTCTTCACCTTCGCCATTAACTCACCGTAATAAAAAAAATTAATTAAAAAAAACAGCATCAATTATTTATTCACCCACCAAATCCTAGAGCACTACTCTTTCGACTGTATTTTCAATTGTGAAAAAATTAATTGTTCAAGATAAAATAGTTCCTTGCTCCCTTAATATAACCATATCCTTCACCTTCATCACTTGGTTGAATCACAGCACAAGATGGATGTGGCTGGATATTGGATTGGATGTTGAATGAGAACTGACAATGAGAAACGCATAATCAATTTGAGCTGTCAGGTAAGTCGATATGCTGCGTTTGCACTTTCTCCGCTTGACTTGTACTTTTGGGTAACTAGCCCACTACATATGTCATATACCATACGGTGCTGTGTTGATAAGTACCCATGCTTCCTCCTACCTACCTAGCCGGTCTCGACTTTGCATGCATTTAAGTACCTGCTCAGCTTATCATTCAATAATGAATACATTTACCAAAACTAAAAAGTAAGCTTGTTTGTTATTGGTTTGTTTGCTTGGTTTTTGGTCAGATATGATATGATATGATAATTTATAAAGCTTATGGCCATGCTCATTAGGCTGCTCATCGTCATAGTCATAAAGTTGATGATGATGGTGATGGTGATGATGAGGCTTCCTTCTTCGGTTTTTATTCTTGCGCTTCTTGTTTCCCTTCCTTTTGCGACCCCCACCCCCACTGTCTCCAACACTTCCAGAAGCCCCCTTCATTCCTTTCCCACCTGGAAGCCTTGCCTGGTGCTGACCTGCTGCCCCGGCTTTGGACACTCCTTCCTCGTTCGGTTTTGAAATCGCCGTCCCTCCAACCGCCCCTCCTTCTCGAACTCCCCTGGGGGCCTCCTCGTCTTCAAGACTGTTCTCGGACTTGTAGCCTTCGTCTCCATTCATTTTCGGAGGAGTTTGAGGGCTGGGCTTCGGACCTCCAGTAGCCATTGAATCAAATCTAAAATTATTTTATTTTAAAAAGCAGCACTTAATTGTAATTACCAACTCACCCCGGGATAGCACTCACCGGTACTGATTCCAATTTAAAAAAAAACTGGTTTAACTTTTAATTCTTAAAATAAAAGATGGATGAGGTTGGATATTGGATTGGAGAACTGACAATGAGAAACTCACAATCAATTTGAGCTGTCAGATAAGTCGATATGCTGCGTTTGCACTTTCTCGGCTTGGCTTGCACCTTTGGCTAACTAGCCCACTACATATGTCGAAGATATGCTCGATTCCGCTTTTACCTCAAAAACGTTTATGTCCGCTTTAGTATAGAAATGGGCCATACGGTGCTGTGTTGATAGGTACCCATGCTTCCTCCCAATCCAAACCTACCTGCTTCTTCTGGAAGGAGCAGGTCTCGACTTTACATGCACTTAAGTACCTGCTCAGCTTATCATTCAATAATGAATACATTTACCTTGGTTGTTGGTTTGTTTGCTTGGTTTGGTCAGATATGATATGATATGATAATTTACAAAGCAAAGGTGAACTAGTAATATCTGGTGAGGCCTATGGATTTAATTATAAAAAGTAAACTGATAGTCTTTATTCAAGAGTTAATTGTATAATTAGAATTATAATATAATTAATATTAGAAAGTAATTTATATACAAAATTAGTGATATTATGATAACAAACGAAACATGACATGATGAAACTCCCAAAATTTGAGATTAATTCAGTTAAAAGTAAAGCATTCATAGTTATTGTCAGTATGCAGTATTTAGCAAGATGTAAGTAGTAAAATATACATTTATAATTGTCATTCATTCGAACTATATAGTTAATTAAAACTTAAACATGCTCTCCTCACACCACAAAAAAACCAGACTTCAAACCATTATTACTGAAGATACTCTTTTTGGGAGAAATCTTTTTATGCTTTAAATTTTTGCTATTATTCGAATTATTTGGCTTCTTTGTTAAATGATCCTTGTTAATTAACTTTTGCTTGCTGGGGGTGGGCGAATCCTTTTGATTTTCTTTTAATTTAAAGTGATTTTTATTTTTTGCCCGAGGATGTGGAGGAATGCTAAAAATTGCATTTGGGGTGGTACTGATCGACTTATATGAGGGCATCTTTGGGGGCTCCAATTCCAAGCTCACACTGGCCTTCTTCTTAGACTTACTCTCGGAAACAAAATTATCCAGGGAGGTGTGGATCACGTCGGGATTTAGACTGCGGAGGGTTTCATCGATAAGGTTTCCGGGGGATCCCTTTGAGGGGCCGGAGTCCTTGCTAGGTTTCTGGGGAAGTATTTGAAAGGAGAAGGATCTTGGTTCGGACTGGGTTCTATTTCGAGGTTCTTTCCTCCATTTTGGCTCAGTTCTAGGGTGGGTCGAGACGCTTCTTAACAGGGGGGTAATTTCAGTACTAATGGCTACGGATGGCTTCCTCGGTTTAGGATTCGGGGCAATGGGGATCGACCTTAGAATATCCTGGGAGAGGGCTGAAGCTGCCGGAAGTTGGTCATCGTCCTCATCAATTAGGGGATCCGAAATAGGTGCTGCCCCATCTGCATGGTCGGGATCGAAATGGTAGACAGTCCTTACGCTGGAAACTGTTGGGCGAATTGCCGCATGTTTGAGGGCCTGGTTCTGGACAAGTTTTCCCGATTTGGGACTTTTTGAATATAGATTGGTTGAGGATGTAATCGAGGTTGGTGGCGAATGCTCATATTCTGGACGAGTTTTTAATCCGCTCAAAGCTCCAATATTGGGAAGTTGATTAAGAAATGCCAAGTTTGGAAGTTGACTTTGTTGAGAGGCTGTGGCAGAGCCCAGAATAGCCGGTTGGGTGTTAGAAGACAATTGACTTGGGTTGTAGACTTGATCATGGGAGTAGGTATTGGGCATTACACCAGATATCAGATTGAGAAGGTGGATTCCTTGAGAAATTGTGTTGTAGGTGGGGGGTTGCCCAGACCCAGTGGTCAGGGTTCCAATGTTTCCACCGATATTTGCCGGGTTAAGCTGTTGCTGAAACTGATTATTGCTGGTGCTGGGTTCATTCGTGTTGAAATTGAAATTGTAAGGTGGAAGGAAGCTTCCGGGAGTCTGGAAGAAATTATTCTGACCAAATTGGGACTGAGATTGGGACTGGCCAAACTGATTCGGTGGTTGGGATGATGAATATTGGGAGGAGGCTGCGTTCGGAAATCCTCCAGCGGGGATATAACTGGCAGACAGATCAAACGGAACAACCCCAGGAAGGGTTAGATGCTGAGGGGAATCATTGGTTCCACTTGAGGTGAAATCATAGGAGGGGGTACTTGGATTCGTGGTTGTTGTAAAAATGGGAGCATAGTAATTATTCAAGGAGGCTCCTGCAGCATTCGGACCGCCAAGCAATCCATATAGTGGATTTTGTCCTAAAAGACGAGCAAAATAATTTTCAGAAGGTGGACTTGTGCTTGTAAATGCTGATGGATTGTCAAATAATTCATGATCAGAATAAAATGTTCTTTTACGGAATTGGGAGGTGGTTAGGTCAGAATCATGTTGTTCCCCAGGAGGTTGAGTACCTTGTGTAAATAGGGATGGAGAAATTATATTGTTCAAGCTGGAAGCAAAGTGTGCTCCAAAGTCGGAAATTGGAGGGGGCTGCTGCTGTTGTTGATAACCGGTTGGATTCAATATATTCTCGTGAAATTTTTCATCTGACGGTGACTGGAAAGTTTTCGCTAATTGTTCCTGGTTTGGAGGGAATGTGGAGAAGATGCTTTTCAGAATCGCTTCCAAACTTGGGGTAGAGGGATCCGAAGGTAGTAAGCGTCCGGTTCCTACCACCTCGCTCGTGTCGGGAAGGGATGTAGATAGTTGGGGGAAATTACGAGATGGGGAGGCAATCGGACGTCTTGTACTTCCGGGTACAAAATCCCGAATATTCACATAATCTGAATCTGACTCGCCATTCGTGTTATTCGTGTTATTCAAATTAGGAGTATATGTCGCCTTGAGGTTCATCACTTTGTCATTCCTAAAGATTTTTATTTTACGATTCCTTCCCCGAATCCCGTTCTCAAGTCGCCTATTTTTCGAGGTAATTTTCTTTGCTTTGTGAATATTCACTTCCTGCCTTGAAAGGGGTTTTGCAGAATCAGACTCAAAGTCCCCCTCGATTATTTCCGGGATCACCTTTATAATTTCCGGATTCTCATCCTCCAAATGGAATAATGCGGTGTGGAGTACCGCTCGATGAAATGAGTCGCTGTCATGGTCCTCGTGATCCTCATGATCATCATCGTGACCATTGCCACCTTTGTCTGTTGCAGTGGCTGCAACCACTTCCGGTTCATTTTCATCCTTATTTGAGCTTTTGTCATTTCCCCGAATTGCTTCCTCCAACTCTGCTGCATCTACTTTCTTTACTTCCACTTCATGAACTTTATTCGAGTCTGCAATTTCATCCACGTCAATCTCTTGCTTTATGTGGATTGTAGTGGAACTCGAATTATCATTTGGATGTTTCCCATCCAACTCTAAAGTCAATTCAATTGACTCATTGTCATCCATCTCATAATCGTGACTGGGATGCTGCACCGCGTTAATTGTCCTATTTGTGGTGTAAATAGGGACTTCAATAGAAAATACTGTGCGATCATCAAGATGATGATGTTGATCATCATCATCATCATGGTCTATGTGAGAATGTGGATCTATCACTTTCACTTCTTCCGTTAGTAATAATGCAGCACGATCGCGATATACTTCTTCCTCATCATTGTGGGAGCTCTCCTCGTTATTGTTCTTACGCCCCACAATAGATGATTTCCAATCATCTTCACTACTTTCATTGTTTACCAGGTCTTTGTTATCCTTATCATTCACGCTTTCTTTTTCTTTGCTCCCCACTGCATTCACGTCTTTATTAAAGTTGTCACTTGATGGGAATGATGATGTAACGGGAGTATAACTGCCGTACTTTTTGTCATCCCCGTCAATCATATCCTCATCAGCTTCGCTTTCTTCCCTTTCATCAGGTTCATTGTCACCGTGATAATAGTGGGCATGTCCATGTCCATTCAAGAAGGATAGGAATCCTTCCGCTTTTACGTTTCCTTCCCTCACCTCATCTTTCGGGCTTCCACTCTCTTCCTTATAATCTCCAAGTGGATCCTCCAATTCTTTTTCATTGGAGGAATAATGCCGATGTTCCTTGAATAGAAATTGCTGGCGTGCCTCTTCGGATTTTGGAATGGATTCATTATCTTCCTTTGAGCTCTTTACTTCCTTGGATGATGAGACCAAGAAGGAAGAGGAAGCTGTTGGGAGGAATTCCTGGGATTCCGTGGGCTCAAGGGAGTCTGTAGGGTCTGGGGTGGTATTGTAGATATATGAAGCTGACTTCCTGTCGTGAAATTGCTTTAGGGATGGGGAACGGGTTACGATTCGGTTTTGCTTTTCAGACTGCAGGAATCCCATTGCGATTATTAAAGCTATTTAAAATGATAAATAGATAATGAGAACCAATTTCAGACCTCAGCATTTCCTTAAAATCCAAATTCCCATGAAACATGACCTATTTGTTATTTATAATTTATACCTGTTATAACTAGAATTACGGCAACCACAGACAGTCCATAATAGAATAGCCTTTTCCACTCCGTCCGCCTTCGAACCGTTAGGAATCCTTCTTCGTCATCATCCGCAGGTCCAAAATGCTTGACTCCGAGCCCCCTCTGACACTTGAGGGATGTCCCAATTGCACGGGGACTTAGAACTTGAGTTGCAATCGCTACATTTTGCCTACTCCGCCTTATCGTATCCGCACAGGACCTTCCAGTCCCTCCTCCCATGCTACTGTAATGCTTCTTATCCCGCTTTTTAATGTTGTTGGAAGTTAATTTTGCATCGCTGTCCGGGGAAAATCGTTTGGATAGAAATGTGGAGGTCAAGAAGGATTTGGAACTGGATGGGGGACACGAGGAGGACATGGCAGTTTAACTTTATTTCCCCATTTTACAATTTAACTATTTTGAAAACAGCTCCGTGGCTTACGAGAAGCTAAAGTTAGACTAACTGCGATCCTATCTTAAATTGTAGCAAAATTGAAGCAATTGCTCTTCAAACATGTCACTGAATTGATTGTATGACTGTAACTGAAGCATACTATATTTGATTCGATTTAGTACTGAGGTAAAAAGTCATCAAGGAGTCTAGTAGTCTCTCTCAAGTTTCTTTTTTTTACATACCTAATTAAAGTTTTAAAGAGTAATTTTAGAAAACTACTAAAAAAGGGAAATCATCATGCAATCTGGTAATTATTTCAAAAGGACTAATTTACGGTTACGGATTTTAAATAATAGCATCTTGAAACATTTTTAGAAGTAATTCAATTCGGAATTGAACTGAAAGTGTATCATTCAAATTCAATCATAAAGGATTGTTGTTGTTAATTTAAGGAAAAATCAAAAAACAAACAAGAATCATTGCAAACAATCAAACTGAGTTCCTTCAGTTCATTTGAAACCATATCATACCAAATTATCAGTGATATCAACATGCCTTCATTCAATTAGCAAGTAATTTTAAATGTAACAGTTACATTTGTTATATATTTACTTGTTACATTATTATGTTTCATATGAAAAGTTTATTTTTAGACAAATGTCTAACAAGTACATTAACGACGCATTTGAAAGAGTTAAATCTTAATCCACCACTGGTTTTCAAATCGACCTTTATTTTCCTCCCCAAATAATTTCCATGCATAGATGCATGCATGTGGCTTTGATTTCTACTTCGGAGACAATCGAAATTATGCCAATTTAGTTTAGTTTAGTATCATTCATTAGTAAAATAACTCATTGTATCTGATGTCTGAATGCAGCAGTAGTGTAGTAGAGTAAACTACTCACATACCTAGGTGGGTATTGTTTAGTTCTTTGTTGCATTCCGCTTTGTCTCTCCGTCATTGTTATCCTGAAACTACGAAATGAACGATGACTTGAACTATTTCTTCTGACTGACTGATTTGAAAAGGATACGCTAATCTGTGTTACATGGGGATGATATAGGTACAACTTGTATTTCAAATCTGTACAGAAATGATGCATTCATTTCACCAATCCATCAAAACCTAAGGGAGACATGTGCTAAGTAGTTTATGCAGGTATGCAGGCAAGCCAAGGATTTTTTTGGGGATTTTAAAACATAAAACATCTTATTATAAAATTGATATGATAGTGAAGTAAAAAAAACTGCGCTGCAAGATTTGTTGAAGCCATGCGGTGTGGCTGTGGCGTATGTGTAAATGACATTTTAAAATAGTGAAACGAAATTTATTTTTACTACACTGCATAATACAATCTGCATAATGTGTCGCTATTAATCTAAGTAAATTGCCCTCTAGTATTCTATCGGGTCATTCGTGTCATTTATTTAAGCTCATGCCAAGTAGTATCCTCACTGTCACTATAGATGATAAGATGATGATGACATCACCGTCTGTCTTTCTGCATCTAATTAGGTATGAGTATTCTCACCGTTTTGCATAAATATTTTTGACAAAACTATAAATAAATATATGGCTATTTCATCCCTAACGCCATTATTCTTGTCATCTCAAATGCATTCATTCATGATAAGTTTGCAAATAGTATAATATCCTACTCCACAAATAAACATGGACCCATACTCTGCTTTATATATATTATATTTCTAAATTGTGGACGGTTATTTATGCATTATTTGATTATTCTCACATTTCTTTTATAGTTTTGCACGTGCATGGACTCTTTTTCCATGCCACATTTATACTATAACAGATAGTTTTTTAAAAGTATTTTTGGGAATTTAAAGTGAAACTGCTCGAGGAAGTGAAATGACTAACAAATGGAAAGAAAAATATGATGAGCATAAGATGATAAGAAGAGAGAAGAGTTGGAGCCCCAAAAAAATAACATAGATCAAGTGAAGAGGAGAGGAATTAAAGGTGCAATGATGTATCGTATCATCATATTCATCATCCCCATTCATATCAATACTATTTTTTAAAAAAAACTTTACAATTTGCATAATGATGAATGATATGGTCTCCTTAGGTGCTTCCGCATGCAGGCATCAAATCAAATGATTTTTTTCAGATTCTGGTAAACCTTATCTCAGCTAAAACGTTCTTTTAACTTATGCTGTGGTTTGGCACAAACAGCTATCAAATCAAACCAGTGCCGTGCACTATGAATGAAATCTATGAAGTCTGCTTGCACAATTGGTAGCTTCTAACAAAAATGTACAGAAGTCATACACATGTACGTAAATGCATTTAACTAATCACGACTGCAATGACTGCAGTTGTCAAGTTTTGTACTAAATTCCAACAGTGGAGAAGCAATTATTCTTAGGAGTAGAAGTAGATTAACCAATACATGTTTTGTCTTCCTAAATAACACTTGTCTTCTTTCTGTTCCGTACCGTCAAAAATCGAAATATTTTCATTTCAACTACATTGTACTATTCGACAATTCATGTTAGAGCTTTAAATGTTAATTGAAATCAGTCATTACAATTAGTTTATGTATGATAATGATGAGTGATTCAACAATTTCTGTGAATAATCCCGCTCGCTTCTTCTTCACCGTGGATCAAGATAAGCAATGGAAGAAGGTTACGCTAGAGTCATTCGTCAAATCAACAGCGGTAATGCAATCACATACGATGCTCATTTTGTACTTGTTTTTGTTAACTTGAATGTAAATAGTAGTTTAAATTAAACTATCTGTTGGGGTTAATTATGAAATTAAATGAATTTTGCTTCAATTTATGATGTAGGATGACTTTCTGGATGAAATGGATAGCATTCTACTGGACCCTGAGGACATCTCTCTCCGTCGCCTGATTAACGACTGGTTTAAGGACAACCCTACCCATAATTCCCAACAGTGTGAACTATGCCACGAGGCGAAATTACAACTTAAGCGTGTCAAATGAGGATGTGGGTTTGGGTGGGGCTGCGGAAGGGGGAAAGCAATCGGATTCCAAAGGCATATTTTGATGTGAGATAATGAAATGAGAATGAATGATTGATTTCTGAATTAATTTACAATTACAGTAAAGTAGGATCTTAGCTTACAATTTACAAGGAAGCAGGGAAGAATTAATTAATTTCAAAAATTAAATATACAATGTATTTGTCTTTGCTTCAAGGAAGCGGCACCTTTTGTGTCTACCAAAGTGAATTCCAAAATATTGGAACAATAAAAATGATTATGCAATAGTATAATAAGATGATTTATTGTTTTAAATTACATAACAATAATAAATAGTCATGTAGCTGCTGTAGGCATTAAACCAGACAGTTCGGCTCTGCTCTGGTTCCATCAGGATTTTAGTTATGAACACTTTTCTTTTCTTTTACTTTATTCCACTTTTGATGGATTTTTTTTGCTAGTTTGTATTTTTCCATATTACAACTAACTGCACTCACCTATTCAAAAACAGCTAATTTGTTAGCGAATCTGACGTATGAAACTGAAGAGCCGATTTAAAACTACTATTATTGATTAGAAGCCAAGCCAAAAGTCAAGTGATTTTCGAACTGATTGATTTATTATATTGCTAGCCACTTGAACTATGGCTGAAGCTATGCAGACCGCTGTCAATTCCCGAGTTTATGGTGCAGCACCCATCAAATCACATCAAACCATATTAGTAGTTCAAGGAAGTCTGTAATGTTCCCATTGTAATTTTTTTCTGCAAAAGCCATAAAAATTCACTTAACTTTTTCTTACATACGTCACGTTGCGTTACATTTACCCATTAACACTTCATACTTCATAGTTCATAATAATATCCAATATTGTCTCATTGACTGAGATGTTTATTAGATTGCAGTTTGCAAAACGGGTTTCCTCCAATTATACTTATTCTTTCTTGCTCCAAAATATGACAACCTGCTCCAGTTTTGAAAACTGAATAGTTCCTCTGAAGCTGGTTTGCAAGCCTGATCTTCGATTGCATAGTTAAGTTATCGTGTTATAAACGTAAATATCCTCAGTATACGTGCTAGTGACTGACTGAGATATCTGCATATATTAGTTAATGACTAATTAGCAATTTAATCACCCTGTAAAGTTATCTAAGTAAGATATGACCTAATTATAATTGCATTTTAATGAATGGCATAATATAGATATGCTACCAAATATGTAATGGACAGGTTGCTAGTGTTGCTACTCTGAGAAATTCACAAATTCATTAGTACATATTTGACTGTAGGTTATGCAGTGTATGTTTGTGAGTAATACGTGATCCAAAAGTCGGATCGGGTCCATGTTAGCGATTATCTATAAAACATTTAATTGTTCCAAGGAAATGTACTGTTCATACACGAATGATGACATACTGGACTTCCACCTCTGCAATCAGTAATTGCAAGAAGTATAATGTATAAGTACATATACTTAAATTAAAACATTAGTTCATTGCCATCATATCAGTCAAAGAAAATAAGGAACAATGAATATTCGTATTTCCATTAGCAAAAATAACCGACAAAGCTCCGGTTCTGCTTCCATCGTGGTTGTTGCATTATCAGAAATATTCCAACAGAAATGGCGTAGACGAAATTCAATCTCGATTAGTTTAAGACGATTATTTAGCCAGTCTAGTTTTAATTTAGCTTTAATTTTGATATGGGTAACTGTGCTATCCACTTCTGTCGTAATAGCCAACGGAAGTCAAGAGGATTCGAATAGTCACAATGAGACAAATAACTATAGTTCCAATGCCACCATTGCCAATTCTACGACAGTTAACAACGGAGAACACATAAATGTCAAAAGAAATACGAATGAAACTGTGGACAACAGAAATCAGAGCGCTCCCGCAGCCCTCGTCCTGAAACCGGAACATTTCACCATCCCAATCGGAGGAGTGATCCACCTATTCCCCCGTTATGGCTATTTCCACTTGAGTATGAAAGTGATTTCTAAAACTGACAAGAATGGACACAATTCGACAAATGGCCAGAGCCAAGGAACATCATCAGCTTCTACGTCATCAAATTCACAAAATAATGAGTCATGGATATTCCTTGAACCGGTCAATAACGTCCTTGACCCCACAACCTTTGAAGTTGAGGAAGCATCCATATCGCCTTCCAATGATAATCACACCCTGCCATTCCACAACTTGTTCCATATTGACCTATGCGAAGATATTAAAGAGCTGATGGAAGCCTACTTTAAAAATTTCAGTGTGGAAGGGTTGGACAAGCCGTGGCAGGCATTTTCCGGTGGTTGGAGGGTCCCGAGTATTGCTCGATATTTTGGAATAGATCAAACCTATGTTGAGGGGGATTACAGATATATTTTGGTGAAAGTTCTGCTAGTGCGTGGATCGGGAACTGTGATGCCAACGACGAATACGACGGTTTCCTCAATGTATCATCCCAATTTTCAGAGATTTAAGCCAAATAATGATCTGTCCACTTATGAATTCTTTAAAGTTGTTGGAACGCATTATGTAAGCATTTAAAATGAAACAAAAATTATATATTTAAGAAAAATGACTTGGGTTATTCATTTTGAGGTATTATAATTTTGTTCGGTTAGATTCATGCGTACATTGTTGGAAATGCGGTGTATCAAGTGTTCGTCTATGACCCCAACGGTTTCCAAAATGTGAAGAAGCGGTTATTTTACGATGGCATCCGGCATCAGTCTACATCCGCCTTCATGGAAAAACTTCCCGAACTACTGTCCATTTGGGTGAAGCACACGGGCCGAGTATTTGTCCTCAGCGCTACCCCAGAGGTGCTCGGAACGGTTCGAAAAGCACTGACCATGCAAACGGCCCACACCGGTTCCATTTCCAATTTGTTCAAGCTACATAACAATTCCAAATTGGTGCATGAGATCGAGAAAATCCTGGCTGGGGAACCAAATGCAGTCCTTGGAATAGACTTGAGGGGAATCCATTTCCTCTTTAAGGATCCCACCCAAAGGGCTGGCTTCGAGAAGGCACTCAAACATCAAATGCAACTGTGGGAAATTAACTTCCAATATTGACATAAATAAAATTAAATGATTTTTGTATGTAATGTGATGAAATATGAAATTATTAAACACTTCAAAATCTCTCGAGAAGCTTAAGTAACTTTAATAATCATCAAAAAATTCACGTGTTTTAACTTTCAACAATGTTATGCACAGCTTTAAAATAGAACCTCCAAATAAAGTATATTTATTGTTAATGAAATCACATTGAAACCGCTCTGAAACAAAATGGACTATTGCTAATGAACAAGTTTTTGTAAACGCTAAATAGACAATGAAGAGCCAAATAGAGTGGTGGTCCAAAGTTAATTTTATAATATATTATATTATTTTACTTGCAACAACAACAATAATTACGTATATTCTATCATCATGATCCATTGTACGGATAATATATGCTAAATTGGAAATGGTACCGAATAACCAACTTTTTAATCAAAGAATCTTATCTTAGCATATTGCATTGACTGAACTATTTATTTAATTTACATTAGTTAGTAACAATTTTCACTCTATCTGTACATTTAGGAGTGTGATTTATGGGCATATCTGCACTTCTCATTGAAACACACGGGCTGACACAATATTTAATTAACAAAATTTGTAAATTGTAGCCTAAATATATTTACCCATATATCCAAGATGACGACCTATGCACAATTAGAGTATAAGAAACCATAAAGAAATAGATTTAGGCGTATAAACCTGACTGCGTTATCATTGCCTTAAGTAAGTTCTTATTCCTAAGTCGATTACATTGCTATAAAATTTATGCACAATGACAACTTTCATTGAAATAGGTTATTGGTAAATGTTTATGACTTAAACATACCTATATGTCTAATTGTAAGTCCTATGCTTTTGATTATGCAATTCAGTTAATTAAGTTTGAAACTTAAACTAAAACGTATTAGACAGTAAATATCATAGTTATGTTGCAAATATGGCATGCATATCTGTAGAATAGAAGTTATGTATCTATCATCCCATATATCATGTATGATGCGTAATATATATTTTTTTATGAAACTTTTATTTGATTTTGTTTTCATAAAGGAAGTTTGCATACATAATTCTCTCTATAATATTTAGTTCACAGCAAAATGCAATACTTAAAGTCATAACAATTTACAACAATTAATTACAACTCATCCGTGACATACTCAACCACTTCTAAATCTTCCTCGGAAGGACTTCTACATCTACTGCTGGGAGAGCAAGTGTTCTGGAAGCGGACATGACGCTTTGGTTTTTTCAACAGACTGATGGTCGGGATGGAGCCCACATAATGTCGGATTACGGTTACGTCAGCGGGTGGAGGGGGTGGGGGCGGGGGTGTTATATCCCCTCCGATGGATGATGGTGACTCACATGTCGCGCTTATCATACTACCCCGTCTCCCAGAGGTTCGTATCGGCTGAAGTGGAACATTATTTAGGCTAGGGTCTTTAGAGTTCATTAAAAATCAGGTGTACCCATCTTGATTTATCCCTCCGTTAGCACGTGGCGGGGGATTGGGGAAGCCATAGGAATCCAGACCAAGATCCAGGTACTGGTTGCTGTCCTGTTGGGGATCCCCGTTTCCGGGCTCGCTTCCTTTACTGGAGAGGGAGTCCTTCTTCTCATTCTTGATGACCTTCGTGTATCATAAGTAATGAGCATTTAATTTTTTATATAAAACAAATCAAGCTAATCAAATATATTGATAAATATTGAAGTAAACTTTAAATGAGACTTAATAAAAATCAACCAATTAATGTGAAATAAAAGAAACGTACGGGTTTTGTATTGCTAGAACTACCCAGAGCAAACTTGATCTCTTTCAACATCACCTCCCTTACAGATTCCTATAAACAAAGATGAAAAAATGATACCAGAAAATATAAATTAAATTCAAATCATAAACATAATCAGGTACGAATTACAGAATAATAAAACGTCCCCAGCAAATGCCATAATTTTTATAATTTAGCTGTGAATGTGAATATGAATACTCTCAACTTAATTAAAGTTAACAATTAAATACAGCTTTATAATTTTTTAACAAGCTCATGAATTTTCATCTCACCCCCTCCTCCAAAGCAAGTTTCCTGTTCTCCCAGAAAAACTCCACGAATGCAATTACGACAGCAATCAGACAACCCGCCACCAATACAACAAATACACCGCCCACGTGTGGGATTCCCAGAGCAGCGCTTGACGCTTCCGACTAAGAGTTAAATATAAGTATATTGAAAATGTGACAAATAATTCTAAACTGAAAACGTTCTAAATGTTTCAAAATGTTAGAATAATGTAATAAATTATTACAGGACATCCAGATCCTTTCCGTTCCTCCTTCCACCACTTCCGCTTCAGCTCATCCAGTTTCCCATGCTCCTGAAGTTTCAGAATGCCACCATTGAAGTGTTGGCGATATGGAGAGTCTAAAAGGTAACGTGCAAATAAGGATTGTGTCATGTGTCATTTCATTGTAGCTTTTATTAATTATTGCTTTTTTAAAATTAACTATGCTGTATTTTTCAAAACGTACTTTTCCTCATCCCCACACCATATCCTTTGTTGTCCAACAATCCGCCAACTTGATGCAGACCACAAGTCCTCTCCACGTTATATTCAATGACTGTGCTCTCCATGAAGAAAGCATATTTCCCTTCCTCTTCTATAACCTTAGCCATCCCTGCAGCATTATTCTTGGGTAGGATACCGGGAGACTTGGCATTCCACTCCTCCATCTTCTTCCACATTGCCTGGCGTTCCGGAAATGGCGAGTTCTAAAAATATTTACATTTTCTTACCGATTGATCATACAACTTGATATAGATCTTCCAAGAGATTGAATACAAGTCAATTCCTTGTTTTTCTTGAAGCTTTTGATTTTGACATCTCAGCATAAAATTTGAAGCATAAGCGTAACATTTCTGACAGCTTTTCTCAGACGAGATGTGAGAGTTCAATCAAGTTGGCTTTAGTGATAGATAAGCAGGATTTATTAAAGGGGTAAACATCGTGAATTGAATGAGCAATATGATATGGAGCATATTTGTATGTATCTTACTCTGAAAAATGCTGCTGTACTTCCTGAGCCAACGCAGCCATATTTGACGACATCCTGATTTGCCAAATCTTGGAGGGTTTTGATCGGCTCGTCTATCTCTTGAACAACCAAGAAGGCTGCCAAGTTGGCAGTGTAAGATGCAACCATGATGAGGGTAAAGAACCACCATATGCCTTTGGGAAACAGAAGAGGAAGAAAAAAATGCTTACTTTTAAATTGTCTGTTTGAAAAATGGACAGGGGAACATGTACCATGTTTCATATTTCATAGTTGAAGTTGGAACCAGACACTTCAAAGTTATATTTCTTACCTGCCATAATCCTTGTTGATGTGGCTCTGTCATAATAAAAAAAAGAGCGATGTAGTTCATATTTCATTTTGCATTTTAAAAGTGCTAGTCAAACACAAAAGGTTTAAATAGGAGCAATTTGAAAAGAAATCATGAATAAATCGCATATATTCACACAAGCATATTTGTTTACTACTTCAATTAAAAATTAGGTAGAGGCTAATATTAATATGTATAAAAAAGAAATTGTTAGTTTACTGGGGAAACACGTTTGGCTTTTGTCGGCAGCCCCCAGCCAGCACGATCCAGAGACAAGTAATAAATGTTAAATTGTTAGTATATGAAATTTCGGCAGTTCCCTCTTTATTTATGGAATAGGGCTTGGCACGCCATTCACAAGGGGAAATCCTTTGGCGCAGCATTAAAAGACAAAATACATCAAATTATTGACTACTAATCTTCAGTAGAGTTAGGTAGACGTGGAAAGAAAATTTATTTTTTCGGCGAGTAAACTAAACTTTACCCTAAAAGTACCACTCTAAAAAATCAGTTCAAGGTAGGTTAGCTAAATAGTTAGCATCCAACAAATCCAAAACAGAAAAATATAATTAAAATGATATAAATAATTTTACTTTGGAGCAATGTCAGAACCCTGTTGCATAATAGATCCAATCGTAAACCAGAAACTATTTAGTAACGTGAATTGATTCTCTAATTCATCCGGATCCTCGATACATGGATGAGGACAATCCCATTCCATTGGACTGACCCTTTTGGTTTAAAATTTCATTTGTTTCATGTTTTCATAAATCATATAAACTGATAAATGAGTTGAGGTAACAATTATAATAATCTTTCGAACAATTAACAGTAGCAATATGAGTATATGAGAGATGAAAATGATTTAAATCATTTGATCAGTATCACAAATTTCGAGATATGTGGAAATAAATTGATATAAATTTTTTTCAAACTCATACCTTGCGATGATGAACAGGAGAAAGGACACCCCAAAGAACCCATAAAACATATACATCCAAACATCAACGGCAAATGGATTCATGAAAGAAAACAGTTCCGGGGCTTTCTTCTTTGGTTGCACGTACAAAATTGATATCCCCAGATTCTAATCAGCAAAATGCATAACACAGATGCAGTCATGTGTAGTGAACCTATTGCCAAATTATGTCTAAAATATCTGATTTTTACCATAAACGGCATCGTAAAGTCCAAAGCACTTTGTCTGTCTTTATTGACGGACAAATCAGCAACAGCAATATCCGCTTCCTGATATATAAAATCAGATAATATGACAATCACACAAGATTAATTAATTCTAACGATTAGTTCTATTCCACAGATTGGATAAATTCGGCAGTTATTATTTTTGGAATCTTTATACACTTTTATCGACTTACCCCATCAATAACCTCTCGAATCATCCCATTCCATTTCCCAGTCACTTTATTCAATCCACCGTAGTTTGAATCAGAAACAAGTTTAATTCTGTACTTGAATCCTATCTTTTCCGAAAGAGCATCAAGAAGGTCAACGGTGAAACCTTCGAACTGATCGTTTCCCGACAGCTCTTCAGTTGACATTTTGAGCATGATGAATGGCTTGTTCTACAAGGCAAGAAAATGCGCCCATATTAGTCCCATATTAGTTAATGATGTATCAGGCAGTGAATGTCTCAGACAAAATTTGTTGATCCTACCATGATTGTTGTGACGATTAAGGTACGATTTTTAATGTCCATGCTGTCATCTTGAACCGTCTCCTCCTGGTGCTCTGGCTTGGACCAGTTAAATTTTGTAACGAATTTAGAATCCCAGATTCCAATCTTGCGCAGGCCCTAAAATAAATAGTTAAGTTATGAAGGACAAATTAGCATTATAATTTTTATTGGACTATGTAAATCATTTCATAAATATTTTCATTTCAGCAGTTACTTCTCCATGTAGTTGAATCACATCCATTTGGACATCCGTCCTATATCCCGAAGTATTGAATTGGATGAGACCAGTGAGCCCTTGCATCTGGACCATCTTCATGTAGTTTATGATGGAGTAGCCATGCTGCCAAGTGTCCTTTGAATCACAGTTTAATCCTTTTATGTCAATCCGTTGACTGCTGTCCAGCACATGTAATGCTTTTCCGAAGAGGAAGACAGCGTCGTAAACCAGGGCCGTTTCCGTCTATTATATAATTTGGAGAGAATCAGATCATGTTTAAAAATATACACTGGAGAAATATGTATCCTCGTCGAAAACGCTTTCTAAAGCACTTTCACATTATCATTGTTATTATTATGTATCATGATACCGTCATCATTTTCTGTTCATTTTCCGGTGGCAAGGCTGGATTCCCATTCCCATTGGCATATGGCATATTATTTTTATTCCCATTCGTCCTCAGACTTGGCATGTAACCTTGATCGTTACCGTAATAATAGGGGCTGTAGATGGTGCTCCGACTGTTGTAATTGTCCACGGATATTAGGGAGTTCCATTGCCTGACGATGGACTCCACGTCGGGCCTTTCGGGATCCACAATTCTGTAGGCTGTGATGTTCATGTCGCCATAACCGAAGTCGCTGAGGTCCAGGGTGTGCAGGTCCTAAGCATTGAAGTTGAATTGATCGATCTTAATCTGAGATGAACTTTACTAATTAATGAAGTATATTTGATTGGGATAATTTCTTACCAATGATGTGATTATGTAACTGTATTTATAATTCATCAACCCAATCTGCTGGGCTTGCTTCAAGACCAGAGGGACTTTCTCTGTTGCACAATCTATTATGATGTTGAACATGTTGGTGGAATATAGAATGTCCTTGAGAAGTCCCCTAGAATGGATTTAATTAAATTGGCATTCATTTTAAAGAAGGACCGATGCACTTTTATGTAACGGAAAACGAAACTTTTAATTTGATGTAAATATGCAACGAACCGGAAATCTTCCCCCTCAGGGAGTTGTTTCACCAACGCATTTCTGTAAGGAGGGTTGGACGATTTGATTAAATCCTGGAGGGTGAATAGCCTTTCGTTGTTTTCATAAATTATCACATAATCGGTCCATTCAAAGGCTTCCACGAGATCATTGTAGGCCTAAGTATAAATGTATTCATAATCAATAATGCATGGAACTTTTTTGTAGAATGTTTGGCTGACAAAATGCCTTTTTTATAGCTTACTCGACTCAGGGTCAATGGGTGCGGATACAAGTTTATGAGATAGTTCTCCTTCCGGATTTTGTAATCCCATTTGGTTTCAATATGAGGAATTTCAAATGCGTCACAAATTGACTGGACGTGACTAGCAGCCTCGGGGCTCTGCGGACCGAAAATAGCTGCAACCCCTTCCCTCATCATTCCGCACACTAGTTATATGGATCAAGTGAAAGTTTTAAGTATTAGGCATGGAACGCATGTTATATGAATTCGATGTCATTTCTCCAAAGAAAGATGCTCATAAAAAGGAAATGCTAAAAAATGGTACCTTTAGTTGAGGCATGGTAGGAATCCCCAAAACTTAACCTTTCGATTTGTGTGCTCAGCCTACTCCTCGGCAAAATTGTAATTTCGGAGTTGACACGTTCCACTGCATGTTTGAATGCTGTTTCTTCGGATGGGTCCGCCTCGTCAAATAAGCCACCTTGACAAACGAAAACAAACATGATTAATTCTAATTAAGGATAATTACTTCAAACAGTTAAAAGTAGATTTAGCATTTAAATATGTACACCAATACAAAAAGCAAGCAAAGAAGCAAAGCTATTGGAAGCATTTCACAATAATTCATGAAAATACGATTTAATCAAGGTGATATTAATTTCTTTCATACCAATCCGAATCACATCAGGTAATCCGCCCGCACCCCCTTCATGAAATTCATTGTGATAATGTGGCAAAATCAATTGGCAAAATGTGCTCCAGGCACATAAACTAAGGATGATTAAACAGGACTGTTTCGGATCCCACATTGTCACCGTCACCGTTAACTAAATATGTAAACGCGGTTCATTTATTGGAAGTATGAAGATGCAGAATTCTAGTTCACTCTTCCTAGTCTTCCTCAATGAGAATCAAAACTACATACTTTACTTAAGTAGGTATACTCCAATTAAATACAACTGTTGCTAATCCAGTGTTGTTGTCACATATTGACTTTCTTTACAGAAATTCACCAGTTACTTTAAAATGTCAAATCCATTGTCAGTCCGGAGGTAAACTAACTTTTAGCAACAAAACGAAAATATTTGCAGGATTGAATTATGAAATTGTTGCAGAATGAGACGGAAAAATTGATGAAATGTAAATGCTATAGGAGAAAGTAATATCTCAATCCTAGCTATAGTAAATGCAACATTCAATATTGACTAAATAGTTGGCTATACTGCGCCACTGTGCTCTGCTCCATTTTATCTTATCACCACTCACCACCATCACTCATTGAACGTGTTCGAGATTTCCTGAGGAGTCAACCAACGAGGATTTCGAACTCTTGTATTAACCCAGGCCATCTTTCACGCAGCAGACATACCTCTTTATATAACATAACATATTTGAAACCGGTGTGTAAAATGATTCGGAATGTTTTCGGGTAGCTCTGCATGATCCTGATATTATTCTCTTCGTGTTCGTGAAGACATGGCATGGGCATGATATGACTGTTTATAGCTTATGCAGAGAATATAGATGTTCGGAAGTCTAACAAATGGGATTGACGAAAAGTAAAACCACAAAAACTTCGGGTTTATAGGACATATAATATAATACATGCACGGATCAGTGATGGCATCGCGTCTCAAGAACGAGATTGTATTTTCGAACATGAAAAACAACGCGAAGTAGTGAGCAATATACCGTATGTGCCCAACTTTGAAACATTTCATATTCTATTTCATTCTACCTAATGTAAGTATGTCTTGGGTAAACTCGCAGTCATAGTTGAAGTGAAGTTTTTGCAATGCTAGATATTTTAAGCTGGTTCTGTTCAATGCTCTAAATTTAGATCGTTTTTCTTAGAATTTGTTGGTTGGTTAGTTAGTCGTGTTTCGGTGAAACGTGAGCATTCTTGCAGATTTTGATTCCGCATGTAGGCTTGCAAGAGAGGAAATTCAAAGGAGGGAATCGTATCGTAATATAATATATCTGCTCTTCTACCAATGGTACCAATTATACATACATTTTCGTATTTCCGGTGATTATTTCCGTTGAGATGGAAGTGATGTAACACAAGTGCAGAAACTGAATGTTGGGGAAACGGCTAATCTGTCTTATGAAAATATGCTGAAACGTTGCAAAATTTAAGTAATTGGTGTCAACCAACCAACTATTTAATTTCAATTCATAACCCAACAGTTCCTAATTCGAATCTGTAATTATATTTGAGGCGTTATGCAATAAAAAAAATGCAAATGGAATTGTAGTTCAGTTCAGTTAGATCACAAGTCAACTTTTTTATTTTAGCATAATCCATAAAATCCATACACAAATGACTTTGTTTATTAAAGCTTTACACTAATTTGTTATCACTAGTTTCTAACAAGATTACCTAATAACTTTATATATGTTTATATATCTTTTGTAGTAAAACTGTAAGAAACTATAGAGCACATTTTTTATAAATTCTTAGTTCTCGATTTTCGGTATGATGCAGTTGTGACTTCCGATATCCGATATCTTTGCTTACTTTTTTAATTGCAATTAAGGCACTTTAATTTTTGTATATATTTTGCTTGCTCTTGTGGCATGGCATATATTTAGGAGAACAAGTAACATGTAAATATAAGAACTGCATTGCATTATAAGTAATTACAAAATCAAAAATGCGCATAAAATGATTTTGTCAACGATGCTATTTATTTCCCTTTCAATTATATTGAAGTAGGCAGGAAAACGGGAGCCTATTAAAAATAATTATTATAGGATTCTCATTTTCTTCTTTAAAAAATCAATAAAAGTCCTTCGGGCAGAAAATTGTAGAAGCTCGTTCTGCCTGTAAGAACTTTGCCTGGCTGGTTGTTCAGTCGGATGGCTCCTTTTTAGTACTGCCAAATGCCAAGTATGGCACACTCCCAGCCATGCTTGCTGCTTCGGAAGGCGGCTTACTCTTTTTCACCTGTTAAAAAATTTCTTAATTGATTAGCTATTTTTTTCTTCAATTCAACTAAAACATATCATAATCGGTCACTCTGACACTGACCGGCTTTGTGTCCCCTTGGCACAGCAGAGCAAATTTCAGTTCTTTCCAGACTGCCGCCCAGAAATTCTCCTGGAAAGTATTCAGTAGCAATAATTAGCGAACCTATTTAAATTCATGTAATTGGTTAACTGTTCCGGGGCAGTTAGTATTCCAAATGTGATCATATACCACGAGTTATTTTAACACGGCAAACGTTAGTCAATTGTTACAACGGTTCTCCCATCATCCCGTCTCTGGAAGTGGTGGAATGCATTCAAAACACACAAAATTGTATAATTTTTCACAGTTAATATGTCTTCGAAACGGGACAAATGAAATCATTCATTATGTTAATGCAGCATTAGTTATGAGTATATACATGTTGCAAATGAGAATTGAACTTACGTCAACATTCTTTGCAAGTTTTCTTGACTTCCAAATGAATTCAATTATGCTCTACAAATAATATTATAGGATCATCGTCAAATATAACTTATTTATATCCATTCCTGAAAGAAATAATAAAAATTGACTTGAAACAATTCATTAATGTCTCACCATAACACACGCCATAGCGCACCCACCCAACAAAACCACGAAAACACCACCCACCTCTGCCATTGACATGGGAGTTGCACCACCAGCCGGTGCAGCCGTTTTCTAAACATTTGACAGTTGCATTTTAAAATTAAATTATGTAACAAGATATACATATCGCCATGAATTTTCATAAGAAGCAATGAACTTTCTGATTCTGATCTGTGCATACCCCGCATTTTCCCGAACCCTTCCACCAAGCCTGTTTCAAAGTTTCCAGGTCGCCCTTTTCATTTAGCTGGAGTACAGCATTACTAAAGGCATTCCTGTACTGTGAGTCTAAAAGTCAAATTTGTATTTAAAAAATCATCCAAGCTCAATCGTCATATTCACTTTTCTATCATTATAATCCTATTAAATTACTTTTCCGCAACGCAATCCCATATCCCTTTGAATCTAACAATCCACCAATTTGAGTCAGTCTGCATTCTTCATCATTGGCAATTACATACTCAATACTTGTGCTCTCCATGAAGAAAGCTGTTGGATTGTAAATATGTAATTTATAGTATTTACGTTAGCAATGGAAAATGATCCTTACATTTACAATTCTCTATTTTAAACATTTAGCTCATTTCCATTTTTACCATAAGTTCCATTGGACTTCTTGACACGTTCCACACCGGCAGGTGTGCGATCTTCATATGGATCCGGTTTCATCGTTTGCATATTTGTATAAATCTCTTTATACGTGTTAAATGTTGCTGTCTGTAAAGTTCAAATATAACAAATTTCACTCATTTCATTCAACGGACTTGTAAAAATAAACTTTCATCAACTTAACTTAGGACGTAGTAAAATATACGGGGAGGGAAACTCATATAGCTCAGCTCATTCCGCCATTTTAAATATATATATTTCCAATTTAAATTCCAATATATTGCCATATAGCACTTGGGCATTATAAATTTCCCTGTTTGACATTCCACATTTTTCTCTGGTGTAATGCACCCATCATGCACAAAATGAATGGATTTGACTGACTTGAACCAAATTTGCAAAAAGAATATCTAAATCCCAAACGGAAGTCGTGTCCTGTCTGTAGCTTTTCCTGACTTTCAATTTTGTTTAAACCGAGTTGGCGTTTGCGTGACAATTTTTAGGCAGTCATTCTTTCCTTACGGACAATGATATGAATGGCAGAGCTTATATCATCTACTTCCTTCTTAATGCCTTTTTACTACTTACTACAATGAAAATCCAATATGGCCCATTTCTTACAAGTATTACAACTAGCCTGTGCAAGATCACTGTTGCTGCTCTTTGATTGAAAACATACATTAACAATTTGGAAAGGCCTAAGAAAACTTCTTCCTGCACAGTTGTTGGCAATGCTTCACATTTCAGTTCCGGAACCATTAATTATTTGTCAGAGAGGAAAAAATATATATGATAAAAAAGAGCATTAAACGTAGGATGGAACACATATTACGATACGAAACGAAATGGAAGATATAAGTTACTTGCTTCAAATCTGACATTTTACATGTACTTATTTTTTTCTTTAAAAACCAAAGGGTTTAAAATAGCCGGTTGCATGTAAAATAGTAGATATAAACTCACGATTTAAATGTTAAAAAAGAAAGCAGCCAAGCCAGTTTATATGATGGCTCTGCTGCCATCATGCTTGACAGGTGAAAGGGATTTGGATTTACGATGGAATTCTCTTTCAGCAATAAAAAACAAGGTGACCTATTCATGACGTGTGGAGGGAGGGAGGAGGGTAATATAATAATGAATTTTGTACAATTCATACATTGCTCAGAATGAAACCGCAAATTTTTTAAATCTGCAGTTAACGTAGATATTTTATTCAATGTTACTGGCTTAATGGCTTTTCAGCTTTGTCGTGTCAAATTCAATGGAAATTCGCGATTACTAAACACTTGGAAGAACCAATGATCTATATCTTAAGTAGGCACACACAATGATAAATACCAGAATACCTAAATCGATTGGGCACACTTCTAAATCTAAATTCGCCCATTTTGATTATATCATCTACCTCAAAGAATTTGGCAGTCGTCCCTCCACGAAGGGCACCATACTTCACTTTAGTCTGTTTGGAAAGATCTTTCGCATCTTTGATCGTGGATTCCATACCCTCAGCAGCCAAGAAGGCAGCCAAATTGGCTGTGTAGGATGAAATCATGATGAGGGTAAAGAACCACCACATGCCTAGAAAGTAAAAGTGGAAAATGATATTAGAAATGGATCATATCAAAATACCTATACATATTCCGCATAAGATATTTAACGGGTTCGGGATAATTTAAAAGAAAAGCAAATCAGAATGCCTAATGTATTTTATGTTCCAACGATAACGATACGGTCATTTAGGGAGAGTTAGAGTGGAAAGGAAACTGTTAACTAAACCGTATTCATATTCAATGAGGGAGAAATTAATGTTAAATTACCTGCAACTGTTCTTGTTGAAAGAGCCCTTGAAAAATGAGTCAGATAAAATATATGTCATTAAAATTGCTTTTTGGAAAAATGATATCGATAAAAGCGGCAGTACATTTATAAATGACTGGAAGCAGACAATATTTAACTTTATGCAAGCAACTGTATAAAGCTCAAACATATTTCTATTTCGTGCAATATAAAATGTAATAGCACGGGACAAGCATAGGTCATATCTGTAACTAACAATTCGTGCAAAAAAAATCATGCTTGATAACTGCCATCGTTTATGTTATCATCATCGTGCATTTGATTCGTAATCATTCCCCTGCAAAAATATGACTGCAGCACTGATTTTCAATTTTCATGCTTCATGCAAATGGTATATTCGGGATTAAAGAGTTAGTACAAAATTAGAATTAGGCACATACATTTGTACGCAGTACAGGATCCTGGATCCTGAATTACAGCCAATTAAAATCATTACAGCTATTTCCGTTTTATAATTGGAATTCAGTTTACTTTTGTTTTCGCTATGTTGCAGCTGCTTTTTGTCATTTCGCACTACGAAAAAAATGCTCCTACTAAACTAGGACTACACACTACACTAGGACTACTAGACATACATTATTTACAGACATTCTTAAATTGTGTTTTCTACCAATTAATTTATATTAAATCTATGTATTTTATTTGTGTATTATAATTACGTTATGTTTTTAGAGCTGAGAAAACTCTACTCTATGCATATGTATATAACATCTACGGAGCCGTCTACGGTTGAATGAATGATGAGTAAATAAAAATTCTTTGGCACTACATCAGCAACTACGCACTTAGATAAATAAGAAAACATGATTACGCCATATATTTCTAAAAGAAAAAAGATCTAGAGCAAAATGTATTTTTGAAAAACTAAGAGTTTGAAACTGGTCACAAAATAATATATTTTGCTTATTGTAATTGTAAATTGTAAAGAGCTAGAGAGAAGGCGGCTTTTAATATGTTTTTTTGTCCTTACCGGGGCGCTAGATCACTACCCTGTTGCATGAGGGAGCCCCAATTATGCCAGAGTGCGTTAGTGACTCCCATATCGTTTTCTAGCTCATCAGGGTCATCTTTGCAGGGATGAGGATTTTGCCATTGAATAGGTGTTATCCTATAGTAAAGTTTTGAGATCATCATCATCGCCCAGAAAAATAAAACAGAAATGAAAAGAGAAAGAAGAATTTGATTCCCTCTGCGTTCATTGGACTGAACAGCAGCCAGTTTAATTACCTATGCAAATAATTTCGACCTCGCCTCATCATCAACCTGAAATACTATTTTATTGTGTGACCGAAGACTATTAAATGATTAAATAATTCTAGCCTCATAAACCCAACTTAAATATTTAATGAGGACTGACTGATTATAAATATGAATGTTATACCTGACGAGATAATTTTTAAATTGTAAATAATTCACAACCCAACTCCTCCGAAAGTTAAATTCGGAGGATCAGCAACAACCACATCATCCAGTTACTGACATTGTATGGCTGTGTATTCTGAACAATGAAGCTTTCATGCAAACATCATATTAACACATTGTTTAATTATAATCATTGGCATTGCATTGTTGTCTTTCGGACAGTGTTTGACAATAATTTCCACTGCATTGCAAATTGCTTTCACAAATTGCTTTTGACTCACAATCAGCGTGAAGATGAGTGTGGCATGAGCTTATCTTTTTTGGGCCTAGTATTATTATTTGTTTTGAGAGGGCATAAAAAGGGCTCACAATTAACATTCATACATTAACAGGGGGTCATTATTTGTCATTGTCGGATAGTTTGCAGAAAACGGGGGGATGTGAGAAATGAAAAGAAATCTTTGTTTGTCGGGGACCGGGGGTCATTGGTCATGTTTATTATATAGATAGATAGAAGGGGGAAAGCTGCATTATTTTCGAACACATGCCAAACACGAAAAAAAATATCTTTGCATTGTTGAACTCGATTGTCTACCTTGGGAGAATGTCACAACCTTGACCCATTATAGAACCCGTGGAAAACCAAAGCGAGTTGAGCATATTAAATTGATTCTCCAGGATCTCGCCGTAGTCACTACTGCACGGAGCGGGCTCCGCCCAGTCCGATGGACTGATTCTATAGTTGTAATAATATAATTGGACACCCAGACGATGTTCATATTCAAGAAGCAGAATTATATTAGAGCAAATTACAATAATAATCGAATACTTCAAATACATATTGTACCATGTTGTTCCATACATACATATGTACATAGGACAAAGAATCTACTTAAAATATTTGCTTGTATAGCAAGTTTACGCGACAGTTGTTCCTGGAAATCTTTATTCTACGATGATACGTTTTAAATATAAAAAAACTTCCGTCAACCAACTAACTACATAAATCTATTTGAATCTCTCATATCACACTGAAGCAAATATGTATACCGAATACTAATACCAAGCAAGAAAGTGCAATTTGATACCATTAATTCTGAAATTAAAATTAACAACTGTTAATCACTAACGTTTTGTGAATAAATCACATGAATGGGATTCATCCTCGTATAATCTCAAACACTAAGATACTTTGAACCTGTATATTTTATAAGAGTAGATAGAGTAAAAGTTTTTCTGATGAGCATTGAGTATCTGCTTAATGAATTATTACGATGATGAAGGTCATGTCTTATTATTACAAAAATAAAAAATTCATAAACTATTCCTGAATGAAACCTACGTCCTACCAGTACATCATTAATTAGCCTTTCATTTGTTTCGCTGAATTGCAATTCCTAATATGTTATGCTATACACCAAATAGCGAATTAAGATTTTGCAGTAAAATTGCTTACCTTGCCAAAATGAATAGGACTAAGGATACCCCCAAGTAGGCAGTGGCCATGTAAATCCACACTTCAACATTGAATGGTTCCAAAAATGAAAACAGACTTGGGGACTTCTTTGCCGGGTTCTTATAGAGAATGCTGATTCCCAGGTTCATAAATGGCACTGTCAAAGATGCAAAGATTAAGAGTTGAGAAGGAAATGCAAAGACATGCATACCCAACACTATGTAAACCTAGTCAACTTACTAGTGAAGTCAACAGCAGACTCCCGGTCAAAATTAATAGATAGATCTGCCATTGCCAAATCAGCAACCTATAAAAAATCAAACATTGTCATAATCATTTGGATTACTTAAAGTTTAATCTAATTATGAAGTGTCAATGCCACTGATCAGGTCAAATTCTCTATATCTGCGAAAATAAAATGAATGCATCATCCTTCACATTTTTATTCATTTTGCAATGGGAAACTTACTCCACTCATAACCTCCCCAATCATCCCGTTCCACCGTCCCGTGATATTATTGGGGGCACCATATTTCCCATCCGCCACTTCCCTAATTTCATATTTAAATTCCAAGATCCCAGCAAGTTTCTCCACAAGGTCTGGCACAAACCCAGTGAAGTTCCCATCATCCGTTTTCATGCAGTATGGCGGACCCTGCAAAACAATATATTCCATGCATGTTCACACTGTTGACCAGACTAGCCAGAGAAATGTGCAGAATTTGGTCGGACTTGCAATATTTATGTATATATTTTATATTTAGTTTCTAAAATGTTCCAAGCCCACCACCCACCAGGGATATAATGATAAAAGGGTTGTGCTTTTGCTTTTGCGTGATTTGTTTTTTTTACTCACTAGGATAGTTGTGACGTACAAGACTTTATCTTTCAAATCCTCTTCTTGCTGTCTCAACGTCTCCTCCTCTGTCCTAGTCCATGTGAACTTTTCTCCTTGGGCGGAGGTGTCATAAATCCCGATTCGCGAAAATCCCTAAATTTTTAATGAAATGAATGGTGATAAAAAATGAATGGGGAAGATTAAAAAGTTTTTTTTTGCTCAATAACATTCCTCCATCCCTCCTTGGAGAAGTTTACAAGCAGAGAACATAAACTTAGCATTTCATATTATGTATTACACTCTTGGCAAGTTCAATGATGTCCAGTTGGAGGTTTGTTCGGAAGCCATTTGGATCAAACTCAATATTGCCGGTTATACCTTCAAACTGGATCTGGAAGAGAAAGTCGTTCAGATATGTACACTTATTTATATAGAATTGCTCTACACCATTTTTTGAGGGAAGGTTGTAAAAAAGGCAGGGACGGAGGAATATTAAAAGTAAAGTAACGGACGGATTTAAGTGACCGGAAAAAATAGACACAAAACTAAATATGGCAAAAATTTATACGGGATCCTTATGAAAATGAAATAAAAATAAGTCTTTTAATATTCTATATAATAATATCAACTGAATCTATATTTTTCTGCTAGAAAGTGTAGACGCCTCGCACTATGTCATTCCATACACGTGTTTGTCACTTACCAAATCAAGTGGGAAAAGGGATATTTCATTCAAGGAAAATTACTTTCACCAAAAAGCGACGCTATTTGTAAAACATTCCATGTATCATGTAGTAAATTTTTGCAAATCTATATAATCCTTATTTTCCTTACATTTTTTGCTTTCATTTCATGAAACCTTGTATAGCTCTCGTTTTTGTTTTGTTTTGTTTTCAGTGCCAATATTATGTCATATTTTTCTAACAAATATTTATTTCCCCAAGTGAAACTGTAACAGTTGGAGAGATGCGTTTCTTTTAAAATGATTTTTGCTTTTTAATAATTTGCTAATTGAAGGCTGAAACAATAAATGAAATCTTTTGCTACAAATGTATATGAAAACATTTGTCCAAAAATCTTTGATGGAGGTTGGGGCAAAAGGAGAAAGTTATGATTTCTCATTATTGTAGATCTATTACCTTTTTAAGAACGTCAAGTACCATATGACCTTGGGGCCACGTTTCCTGCTCTTTACAGTTTAGAGGTCTCGGCTCAATCCTTTGGGGTTGACTGGAGTCCAAAACTTGGAGGGTTCTTGCTACCAACTCCACTGCATCGTACATTAGTGCAGACTCGGTCTAATGAAATCAATTATTGCAAATGTACTCATTCTTTTGGCTTGTGTCCCTTTATCACATATTCTTATAATCATAGTAATAATAGTAATACTGTGTGCCCTAATATGCGCATTTATTCATTGAACTTCTTAATTCTCAAACTCGAAGAATATAATGTTGCTGATTGTGAGATGCACATTTTTAGATTATGCTTCGCTAATTTTCTCATTAATTATGAGTCTACTGCCACTGCAACCAAACAGCTTCAAAACGATTGTTAATGTTTTTAAGTAAACTGTGTACCTATAATGTCCCAACTTGTGAAAGAAATTATTATTCAACATGAGAATTTTATACCACCTACCACCACCATTTTTATGGTAACTTTAAGATACATACTTTAAGTTTGAAATATATGCAAGAAGGGAAGTTATATATTACTTTCATTAACGTGCCCTATCTTCGGAGATGGCATGTATCGTATCGGGTAAACCCTTAAAAGTATCCTTTTGGAGTATCTTAAATATTCGAGTAGGCAATATGCAGTTTTTATAATTTATAAAGTAGTGCGTGCGTACCACTTCAGTTTCCACGTTTTTTCTAGTCTTTTTTAAAGTTGAAAGGAAAATGAAAAAAATGCCTAAAGTCATTCATCTTCTTTTAATGATCACTGGAAGTCCTGTTAGCTCATATTATCGTCGTCTCTAGCCTTTTTTCTCCAGTCATAATTTTTGTATTCATAAGGAAGCATAGATAAGTAATTCCAGTTTTTAGAATTTTTGAATGAGAATTTTTTTCCCTTAGTTTGTCCTCCTCATCTATTTTTTCATTAAGATCAGTTCCACTTCTTCACCTCCTTTTACTTGGCTTTGGCTTTGTGCTGTAATAGCTTTGTATAAAAACAATAACTTGGGTGGTTGGTTGGTTGGTGGCCGTTCTCTTTTAAGGAAAAATGAAGCTAAAAATATATGTTACAGTTACATAATTAACTTTACTGTGCATTCTATGTACTAAGTAGGAGATGGAGAACGTTTGAATTAATAATATTGTGGAAGAATATGATTAGGTAGAAGAAATGATGGACATCTTTAAAAATAAACTTTGTCCAAGTTGCCCCAAAGCAAGTTTTAGAAGAAAAAAACTACAAGTCAACATCATTTTAGGAATCCGAATATATATTGTAAATAGAACTTCGAGCATCATTCAAAACTCGACTAAAGTAAGTATTTACAAAACCTGATATGAAAAGTCTTTCGTGAAATTGGTAAGGCTAAAACGTAAGATTTCAATGATTTCATTTTCTAAAAATACTTTTAGCCAAACGTATTGTTTCTGTTATGTTTTTGGAATATAGTTGAACCAAAACGCGAATTTCTTTTGTTTACTTTATCATTATCGAACTCAAGTCACAGTCACGACTAAAAATATGATATGATATGAATAGCTCATTTGTCATTTTTCTTTATACAGTTTTGAATATCTGAAATCTGAAAAGGAAAAGGAAAACTGAATCAAAAATCTGATATGCATTGCACAGTTGCATTACAAATTAGATACACTTTGCAAATCAAATGAATCTAGAACTTCAAAAGAAGGACCGGATCCTCAAAAAAGAGACTTTCCCGAGAGTGTAGCTAATTTATGCAACGCCAAGCTACAATGCATCTGCTCTAATCTAACTCTTTGTTCGTGATAGTGAAACCTCATAAATCGGTTGGACATGGACATTGGCACTGATAAAAACGCTGTACCTCAGATACTGGAGAAATGTAGGGCGACAATAATGAACCATAACCCACACATGAATAAATAACGATGGCCGGCTACTATACGTATAAAAATGTAACAATTTATATTTAACTACCTTGAGCATATTGTTGGACAAATTAGGCACAGGCTCCGTTGGACTCGGAACGGGCTGGCGATACCTTGTCCTCGCCTCATCGAAATAGAAATTATTTGAGTTGGACCTGTTCCTGAAGCCATTCACAACCAGGTCGTACCACTGCTCCACAATATTTTGAACTTTGGGCTTGGCAGGATCAATTACGGAAAAGGCGGTGATGTTGATACTGTCCGTTTGACTAAATTCCTCCGGATCCAGCGTGCGAATATCCTGGAAGATTTTTTTTTTTGCATAAAATAGGGATTAAGGGAAAGCGGATTGGGAAAGGGTCGCCTTCTTGTCCCTGGTTATTTACGTTCATAATAAAGTTATTGTTAGGAGGTCGGCCTCATCCTTGTTAGGTTAACTGGGTTTTATTCTATTTTTATTTACTTTACAACCGGCCACAACGCAACCCATCTCAATTTGCTCCAAAGAGTCAAATGGACTACTACTTACTTACCAAGGGCGTGTACCAAGCTATTTTAGGGCCCCATAATAAATCTCCGTATTTTCCCCCGATTTGTAACAGTTTTAAAAAGACATTATTTAGATAAATGAGCCATTAATCTTGATAATGTTTGCTCACCAGAGATGTGAGGAAGTATCTTCGGTCCTTCATCATCCCCGTTTCCCTCGCATGCTCAAAGATTTTTGGAAGCTTGGTGCTATCACAATCGATTATTATGGCGGAAATCCCGGCATAGTTCCGGAGCTCTTTAAATAGGGGTCTGCGATATTAAAGGAAGGACTTTGATCAAGAACTTTGTTACTTTCTAGTTTCTGGTCTGGGATAATGACTTAATTAGAGTTAAATGAGTTTGGTGAGTAACTTAAATATTCGGAATGCTAACCTGTAGTCATCGTCTGGAGGAAGTTGCTTAACAAAGGCATATTTTGATGAAGGATCCGAGTCCTTTATAATCTCTTGAAGTCTTATTAAGCTCTCGTGGCTCTCATAAATTATTATAAATCTGTTCCATCCCCAAGCAGCTATAACGTCTGCATAGGCCTGTATTATAGGTATAAAAATAAGTACAAATGTTCCATGGAAGTGAATATCAAAGGTAGGTAGGACAGCACAAGAGGATTTCATTTTCTGGATTGTCATATTGAAATATTAGCAGCATTTTTTTTTATATCATTGGCACAATTTCCCTTGAAAGATTTTGCATGATGCATTTCTTTCCAACGAAACCTTCCCCATCTTGCAAAATGTTCGGTATTTGCAATCTGGTGAAAAATTTCCATTTAAATTGAACTGAGACTATTTTGAACATCGGTATAAGATAAACATATACAATGGACTTGCCTTGAACCAAAAATATGTGTTTCTTTAAAAATGGCCGACTTTATTTTAGGGAAAAAGTATGCCATGCTTATTTGAGGAACTACTTTGTATATTTCGGACTTCAAAAATAGATCGTGAATGTAAGTACGCATAACTTAAATCATCATATCACATCATATCCTGAGTTATATAAATCACATACCCTGCTAAGCGTCTCCGGATGAGGATATAAGTTGATCATGTAATTTCCTCGATTTGAGCGAAAGTCCCAGTTGGTCTCCACATGCGGGACTTCCAATGCATCACAAACAGATTGAACAAGATTTGCAGTTTGTGGGCTCTGTGGCCCAAACACCACAGCGATCCCTTCTTGCAGCAGCTGGCACACTGGATATATTTGAACATAATATTTCGTTTATTCGCCAAAAAATGTCTGATCATCATCTTTGTCATAGTCATCATTTCTATTTTTCTCACATATTCAACGGAAAGTGGTACTGATACGCAGGATCATGTCCTTTTAAAGTCACAGAGACAGAGACACAAGCCATCCCATAAAGAATTTTTGCTGGAATGGGATGGGATGGAAGTATCATCGTCATATCATCACCGCCTCAATTCATGGCGATAATGATAATGACGATGACAGTAGCAATGGGGGATGCTGTTGATGAGGGAGGGTGACATCAACTCATGAAATGTAAGTAGGTAATCATAAAGCATTATGCTTTATGGGAACGGACATGAGCTCCCAAATGGGGCCCACTCCACTTCAGATAATTGTCACTTAATCCAGTTTAACTTTCACCCGCTGACTCATCCCATTCCCACCATATGTAATGGTATAAGTAAGGTATATTAAATGGGAGAGGGAAATATTTTATGATTATGAATATGAGAGGACATTTCAACATCCATCCCCTCCTTCCATAATCCATTACTAAAGTGTATACTTAGCTTTGACTTGCTGTTGGTTTCGCTGTTAGTAAATTCAGGGGAAAGTAAAAGTATGTTTGGCATACTTACTTTTTATGATGGGAATTTGTTAGAAAATGACGAATTACTTAAGAACCGGACCTTGCTGACGGGTAATGACGTGACAAGAATCAAGTTCAAGTATAATATAATTACTTAATATTTATCATTTGACATTTTTTCCGGAACTGATTAAATGGTAGAATTTGACACGCATGGGCTTAGATCACTCAGACTTGCACTTTATTCTTCATTCCATTTTCCTTCCCATTTACTTTCATTTGATGGAACTGACAATGAGTAGATTACGTATTATTTATTTCCCGGTTATGTCGGTAAGTTGTAAAGCATACCTAATTGGAGTCTTTTAAGTTCTCAGCAAATGCCTAATCGGAAGTCGGCACAACAAAACGAAAAGGGATATGAATTTTTATTTGTACTTGTATCTGTAGACCCGGCGCCTGGCTTGGCTGGGACTTGCCAGTTTGCGTTGATGTCATTAATGCAGCAGCAACCATATCTATTCGAGTATCTGTTTCTGTTGTGTAGTCGATCTAAATGAGGATATAACAGTTTTCCTCTGCACAACTTTCAACAATTTCCCCAGTCCCTTTGTGCCGCTATTATCAGCGACGACAATATCAAACTATTGGATTTCATAGCTGATAAAACGCTCAGCATCATCATCATCATCACCCCCGTCATCATCATAGTCAGACCAAGTCCAAATGCAGCCAAGTAAATCGATATAAATTGGAGGACTTTCTAAAAAGCTACCAAAGCCCAATATAAATTTTTGCAGATGAAATAAATGCTGATGACGATATCCATTTCCAGGGCAAGTTATCCTGCCATGCCATGATGATGATGCTGAAACCAAAACAGAAAGGTCAAAATTCCGAACCAAATCCACAAGAAGCCGAAACAACCAAACCAACGGTATCCAAGAGAAAGAGAAGGACACACGAGCCCAAAATGTATTGAAGTAAAGCCAACCCTCAACCCACAAAAGCAGTCACGTTTAACATTAGCAAATGGAGCATCTCATAAAAATAAAATATGATGTGATGTTTATAGAAGATTAAAGGATATGATCATTCCTTTCTCTCTTTCTGACTATCATATTTCTCCTGATGCCCTTTTGCATCATTTGTTATACAAGGAGCAATGGAGAGCAAATGCAGAATATGAAAAATACGAAACAAGACAAGACACAAGCCATATAGAAAGGTACACACTTTCTATTTCTATCCGTTATATTGTAACCTCATCTCATGGACTATGTACGGGGGTAATAATAATAGTGCAATGCAATGTAGCACAAACAGAAATGTTTTTTCTAGGAGATAGATAAGTATGTAAGTTGACAAGCTTGAAAGATTCTTCTCAAGAAAGCTGGCAAATCTCCTCAAGGAAATCTGCCTGGCGTGTTTTGTTGGCTTGGTTTGGTTTGGTTTGGCTGTGGTGTGGGAAATCCATTCATTCATATCAGAATCAGAAGAGCCCTCCTTTTTCCTCTTTCTTCCTACTTCCCACTTGGTTTGGTTTTGGTATGGGTATATTTGTTTATTTGAGATCTGAGTAGGCCGATACTAGAGTTATGGGATGGGAAGAAGGAACAATGAAAAAATATACAGATCAAATCAACAGAGAAAAATAAGGATAAAGCTATCCCATGCCATGCCATGCCATGCCACAAAAATGTTTTCTTTTTCTGCATTAAAAGCCAGCTCACCAGAGTGGGGAGGAAAAAATATTTGCATGGCTTGGCTCCGACTTTGACTTGACTTACTTAAATATATGCAAAACAAAAGTGTACATCAAAAGACAAACTCTTTTGAGAAATAAAACTATAGTCATGTTTGAATAGGTATTTATATGAAGTTGTCGTTAATGTTGTTGTTGTAGTTTTATATCGTATTGTCCTACTCGACAACTCAACTCCCCCGTCCCCATCTTATTCCACAAAATACAATATAAATGCATCCATGTATACTATATCATTCATCGTTTTCTGGCCTGGTGTGTCGTTCCATAGCTTAAGATGGTATAACTTTCTCTTTTTATTATTTATACTCATTTTGATTCATCTGGCTGGAACCTCCTTTCCCTCTTCTCTCTCTTCCGCACTTCCAAACAAGCATATTTGTATTTCTGCTTGGTGGGATCTTGACGTGATGATTCTGTTCCGTTGGATTCCGTTAGTTTTTGGGGTGCCTTCTGTCATCCCAAATATTTTACAGCTGCCGCAGTTTTTTCCGATAAGATTTGTGTCAACTTGATCTCCATTCAAGCATCATCCTCACAGAGAAAAGTGAAATGATAGTTGAGTTGAGGAATGGGAGGGGGTGGAGGGGAGAGAAAGGAGGGCACTAAATATGTCATCGTTGCGTCATACCCAACCCGACCGTGGAGATAAAACGTGAAACAAGCATACATTATTCTTCCAAACGATACGATAAGTTTCGTTTTCGTAAAAAAATAAATAGATTGTCATCGCCAAGACAGTGGGGATGGGGGACACATGCATTATATGATATGATCTGGTATGATAGGGGAAACCCTTTTTTGAAACATGTGTTATACGACACTTTTTCTTGTATCTCCCCTCTCTACTCAAATTCATCATATTCTTCTTTTTTACGATGGATCGCCTAGTTGAAGTTGTGACCATGTGACCAATACGGAATGCGAAATGGGCCAAATGCTGCGGAAATGGAAGCAAAAAAAATATTGAATATTTTTTTACAGCTTCGCCATACCAAGTTTCATCTTACTCGAGACGAGAATGTCTTTGTAAAACTTCCTGCGGGTAGGGAAAAATCCCCTAAAACCGAAAACGGGTTACACCGTCCTTCAAACTGTATCATACTGTAACATGGGATATAAATATATCCATATAACAAACGGCAATTTTTTATTCGCCAACTTAAAATTCGCTATAGCCAATTCTCTCAGCCTTTCATTTCCATCCAAATTAAAAACAAATACAAGGTTGCATTATTCACTTGTTGGAGTTGGAAGCTTTCCCTCCCTCCACTCCCCATCCCCAATATGGTCAACTATGTGATGGGACCGATGTGGGGACCTACATTCCGGCATGCATGCATGGTAGGGTACCTACCTATATTCCACCACCAAACCACCCTCATTAGCGATTCTTTTCAGTGACTGAAGAACCTTCTTCTCTCTAGAAGGGAAAGGGACATGCCATGGTTGTTCTAATAATAACAAGGATGAGTCTTTTTTCTTGTCATTTTTGCGGACCATCTTGGCCGATGCGCTGGGTATGGTACTTTCCCTTCTCCTTACTTACTCCACTGGCCAATAACCATTTTCACCAGTGGAGGATGATTTTTTTTCCTTTTCGGAGGAGACTAATGCACCTCTCTACATCTCCACAAGATAGAGACCAACCAGCAACTGTAATAACAATGAGGATCTTAAAAGCACTATTACAGTTTTCGCATTGACAATGAGGGGGAGAAAGCTAGAACTAGAAAGGAAAGGGTTAAAATTGTAGGGAAACGTCACAGGAGGAACACTAATAGGGACAATGTAGATGTGGACGGAGGGGAGATGGAGAAAGCAAAGGAGAATAATAATGGCTTAGGGAACACGCCCATTGATGATGAGGTTATGTATGCTTCCCAGCCATATATATGTGTGCTTGTCCTCTTCCTATTGTATAGACTTCCAGAGTGAAATTCCAGATCAAAATATCCGCAGCGACAATTAGACTCTCACTAGAGAAAAAGTTGGTTAGTAATGAAAGTCATAAAATGGGAGAGAGAAAGTTGGTGGTGGTGGTGGTGGTGGTGGTATGGGGGTGGGTCGAATGAATGAATAAGCTCCTTCTCGTCTTCACATAAGCCCTTCCTGTCTACAAGTATTACATTAGATCGTAAAGTAGTGTTAGTGAGCGGAGTGGTATATAGAGCAAGAAAATTCTCTATTTATTTTATTAGTACCAAGACCACCACGGCCACCACCAATATCAACTCTCATTCCCTCTCGACATATGCATTTAGTGTGAGGGAGAAAAGAAAGCTGAAGGGTGCTTTATTTTATTGGACGAGCATCGGGCATGAATATGAAACCGCAAGAAATGAGTGTGAATTTTAATGCCGGAGATGGAGGAGATATATAATGTTAACAACTTCATATGTGTAATTTGGTATGATATCTATCACTGATTTCAAGATAATGTACGAATGTACCTAATACTAAATATGCATACAAATTTTGTTCTGCAGCGGAATGAAAGACAAAAAAAAATATTGCCAGATTTGGCATACGATGAAGATTGTACTTTGCGTTTGGTAATAAAATAATATCTATCCATAAATGATATAATGAGGAAAATGTATAATATCCCGATGTATTTTCTGACAACCTTTGCGCTCATTGTTGTGCTGGATATAGAAAGACTTTCTGGAGTCAATATCAAAATACTAACAATGCCCTTGAATTGAAGGCATTAGATAAGACAAGACACAACATTTTGTTGTTGACTTGAATACGTATAAATATATTCTGCTCTTAACAGACCTTGAACAACTCAGATATGGTTTCGAACTATCAGAGAGGCAATAAGATAGAAAAGGCCACCAAAACTTATTATTCTTGTTGACAATCTATGGTCTATAGCTGATTTCCATTTTGCTTTGATATCATTTAGCAATAAACTCACGGTTAAAAATTGCAGACGAAGTCAACTTGAAAGGCTATAAAATAAATACCTATGTAGTCTTATCGTCGAAGCGGT
>JAQIXQ010000248.1:0-40319 GCA_034700485.1 Pseudosinella alba | reverse complement strand
AAATCTCAAATTTTCATATTTTAAAATTAGCAGTTTCGGTTTAGCAGTTTTGGTTTTAGCAACTTTGGGAGTGATTCACCGTTTCATCATGCTGTTGTTGTTTCTCTATTTCCCTTAAAACTCCATTTATTGCTTTGTCTATGGCCTAGCCACTGAAATCCCGAAAATACCAATTTTTGTCTTTGGGCAAAATGCTCTGCTGAATATTTAACTCATTGTCCAGTCCATCCACAACTGGGTTAGTGGAAATGGAGTCAATGCCAGACTTTGATATTGGCCGTGAAGGCTTAGGATATTTTAGTGCAATGTTATGCTTCCTCTTCATTTATTACGGAGTTGTCAATTTTGTTATTCGCCCTACCCTCTCCAAAATCAGTCGCATTTCTTTCGGGTCGTAAGTTTAAAACGGGATGAACTTGTATGCAAGTACTGAAAAAGTAATAAGTAATTTCGGGCCAATCAGGTAAAATCCCCGGGTCAGGCATGAATCATATCTCAGTCTAGCGGGATTGTTGACAGGGGAAAGATGTTCAGCAAAATGGAATAGGAATTCGGAGTAAATTAAAGAGCTAGACATATGGTTGCAAGAACGGTTAGGAACTTCAACTCGACTTATATGGCTCTCAGTTTAGAAATAGGGTGAAAATGTGGATTCTGAATTTGATAACATGGACGATTTTTCCGGTGAGCTATTCTGCAACGGAAATGATGGTGGTGTGGGGCTACGTTACCGAGGGATAGAAGGCCTGTCCCGACACCCAAGTTTTATTGAGACAACCTACAGTGATGAAACAGGGCTGAGCGCGGCCATCGAGTATGTGAGTGATGGGAATGGGGTGATCCCTGTCTTCGTGACCAAGGCCGGTAGCAAAGTTTTTATCCCCCCGTCCATAGCAGATCTGCTCCGGGACAAGCCGCCCGAGCAGCCTTATGGCGTGAGTGAGTGTGATGATGAGGAACTGGGGGAGAGGAAAAGTTTGATCAAGAGTGAGACTACCGACAATGACTCTGACACGAATGACTCTGACGAGATGGTGAAGATCGGGATCACACCCAATAAATCTTCGGACGATGATGAGAGTGACAGTGAAGTGGGGCTTGATGGGATTCAAGTGGTCCCTGGGTTGAGAAAGGTTTCTAAGGCTTCCGACGATTTCTTTGAAAATGATGTGTTCTCTTCCTTTTGGGAACAGTTCAAGCATGTGGGGCCAAAGCTGGTTCCGTTCCTCAAGACCTTGGGACTGTACTTCGTCATCTTCATCCCGGAAGATCGACCCTCCCTAATGGCAATGACGCTCAAGTGCCTACCCATCGTGTCCTTGGCCTTGTTCATTGTACTCCATGGGATAGGACTAACGGAGGAGTAAGGGCAACTATAACTCTCAATAATATTTATTTCATTGCTCCATGCTTATTAATTAGTCAATTATAGCCATTATTATTCACTAACATAAATTGTTTACGACTTGCAGGCATAAGTTCTCCAGACGGATATTGACTGGACTGGTCTTCTCCTGCATGGGGGATGCCTTTTTAATATGGCCTGAGTATTTTCTATATGGAATGGCATCATTCGGGGTTGCTCAGGTAATTCATACTATTATCCCAATCAATCCCATGAAACTTATTTTATTACCCTAACAAGCGACTATTGCAAATTTAGGCATGTTGATTATTTCAGTGCTTTTATATTCGGGCATTTGGATTCGAACCACTGAACTGGAAATTGGGATTGGCCGTGTACATGTCAACAGGCTCAAGTAGGCTATCTATTTTTAATTCAATCATTCTAGTTATATTATGCATTGACATGGGAAGGAATATGCTAAATATGAAATTGAGTGCAATTTATTCTTTTATTTTTTATTTTTGAGGTATTTTTCTAATCCTGCCTGGTCTAATGGCTGATGCTGTCCCCGTCCTATTTGGGGTGCTAATATACTCCTGCCTCCTCACAACCATGGTGTGGAGAGCTGTTGCTCGGGTGGAACTGTCAGGAACCTTAACATGGAGTAAATTGTCATCATGCGTGGGTGCAATCTTTTTTGCCATCTCGGATACAACTCTTGGACTCAACCAGTTTTACACCAGCATTCCATATCACCAGGTATGACCTTATCATCATCATTATCATTCCATGCCATGAGTCCATTTCTTTGAAAAAATGAAATTTGCATAATTGTCCCACAGACCATCGTCATGGCCACCTACTACATGGCCCAATTGGGAATCGCGTTGAGCGTCATCACCACAAAGGAAAAGCCACTGATAACCGAGGAGGACCAGGATAAAAAGTCCATCTCTACCGAGACCAGCAATGGCTCCATAGCTGGGGACACGTTGAGACATCGGAAAAATAAACTGACTATTTAAATGATGAAGTACTCGTTCAGATCAGTATCTATAGTAATCTATACGTAGCTCAAAATATATGACTCTGGTAAACATTTATTTGTAAAATAACACGTAGCTATAATTATTCAATTTAGTTGTAGATACTCGCAGTAATTATATTTTCTTCATAAAGCAGTATTTAATGCTCACAACGAAATCAAATACGGTACCGATGTAAATACTTTATGCAGGCACGTAGTGTATATATATATGCGCAATGAGCAATGCACGTTATATGTATGTTTAAGTTTGTATTATAAGTTGCTACATGATGTTTTTACTTTAAATGTAGGAGCAATCACAATTTGAAAAAAAAAATGTTTATGAAATATTGTGAATTATGGTAAATGTTAAATATTTTTAAGCTCGGTCCCCTGTACAAAAAAAAAACGCATTCATGAAGTCTGTTTTTCGATAGTCCGTTTGTGTCGATTTTCAGTCTATTTTAAATTTACAAATGATATATGGCTTGTTCATGACATGGCACTATTAAACTGTACCGCATTTCGGTTGCAAATTATGTTATATTTGTATGATATGATATGATTCGGAATTTTAAAATATAATACCGTCGATGAAAATGCTCGAATTTCTGATGATTTCGACAAGTTTATGAAATAAGAAAAATATGTTCTGCTATGGCTCAATTTTAGGATATGATATAAGATATGAAGTAAGAATGGAGGATGGAGTATGATTTGGAATGATGCTGCTGGAGATGATTGAAATGAAATGAAAGATTATAAGTGAAAGGCAAATTGTTAATGTTTGTATGAATGGATGCTGGAAACGAAAGATATTTGACTCATACTTAAAAATATGTGTAAGATAATATGAAAAAATAACAAAACACGAATAGTCACTGTACATAAATATATTGTTTAAAAATTCTCATTTATTGAGTTTGATTATCTCATATCATTATTTTAATGATTTTGTCAAAATTAAAAAATAAAACGCTAAAAAACTGTTTATTATTCATAAATGGATACATAGATCCATGACCACGTTACTCGCCAATTACGTCGTAACTCGCCGTTAAAAAAAATTTAAATCAAAAAATGCTTAAGATATGATTTTTTGCTAAAAAAAACAATAGTACATACGATATGTCAATTTTTGTAACATTTCAACTGTGATTCTAAATGCTGAAAAATAATAATAATAAGAAAAAAATAAACCACGATTTTTGGTAATGATAAGAATTAATTGCTTTGTAGGTATATAAGAACAAATTAGGTTAAATGTTCCTGTGGTGGGGTAACGCCTATTTGCTCCCGTCCCTTAGTCGTCAAATCAGCGGAGTCGGAGAAATGGTTTACTTCCTGTAATCAAAAAGAAAAAAAAACAAACATGGTTTTAGTTAAAGGAACATTAAAATTATAAACGTAGGTTTTGGTTCAAGTGTGAACTAGCTTGAACTTTAACCTGGTGGATCATAGTTCACGTCATTGCAAGATATTTTTAGTCTTTTGAACAATTAATTAGGAAACTGAATCCTTACCCAAAACTGTTTGATCCGGCGAACGCTGCTGCGTTAGCAGCACTTAGACCACCTCCATAGCCAGGGAAACCCCCACTGCCGGTGCTGATGGCTGATGCCTGAGCACTGGCGATGCCAGTACTACCAACTCCGGGATAACCGAAAAATTGTCGTCTACTCCTTTGTATAGGGAAAGAAGCTGAAATAGATACAAAAAAATAAAATATTTTGGATTAGCATCTCAGATTTACACAAGCCAACCACCTCCACCCACCCGTCAAAATCATCTACTTTGAAGGATCCCAGAATGTAGCCAATTTTAGATTAAGAATTATTGAAAATATTATTTATATTTGAGTTTAAAAAAATTAAATATAGAAACTTACTGTCATCACCGGTGACAGGGGTTAGCTCACTGACTGCGGAAGTGGTGACAGCGACCACCAAGAAGAGAAGGCAAACGGTCTTGAGATCCATTTCTGATAGGAAATTTGTAGTCCGGGCTTGGATGTTGATCTCGGTAAATTTCTATCTCTCTATCTGAACTAACTACCAAGGAACAGAAGGTGGCGTTAACGAATAAAGAATTAATCCCAACTGAGGAGCTGGCCCTTGCCACCGTCCTTTTATAACCTCGCCGAAGCCATGCTGTCAATTTGGGAATGCAATAATTTAATGGAAGGGACTAGTTCAAGAAAGCATGTAAAGTTGTTAAATATTTTAACGTTGCAGGACTGAGGAGTGAACTTTGATTCTTTTCTTTAAAAAAAATGAATAGGTACTCATGTATGAGAATGATGATGACTGGAGAGAAAGGTCAAACACTTGGGTTCATCCACGTGTTTTGGGTTTTAGTAATTAGTCTAATTAGTAATTTAAGTTCATTCATCTTCTTCTTCTTCCATCCGAATTCAGGCTAAAATAGCTTATCATGGGACGTAGTGAAACAAGGAAAGAATGTCAGCCCCAGCGAGTGCGAACGAGTAAAAGTAAATATTGGATGCAAATGACAACTATGACCAGACTTGAATGTTTTTTTTTTCATTCCACATTTTCCATGCCTCACAGAGTAGGCAGGCGGAACCAGAATTTATTTCGTACATTTAAGGAGGTTTTCTTGGTGGCACATCAGTCATTAATTTATCATCATGCGATCACGATCAACAAAAATAAGTTAGCGCACCCCGCCGTCATTCCACCCAGGCACTTCCACAAATTTCTTCGCAGTGCAGTGCAATGACTCATAATCACTTTACCTGAACATGACAGTCGAGGACGAGGGTCGTCCACATCGACCCAAGCATCAATTTGTTTTATCCGATGCATTTACATAAAGTATCAAAAATTCTAGCCTAATCTCAATCTCCTCATTCGCTTTTTTTTATCTTATCGAAGCCAGACAGAAATTACATATTTTGTAGTAGTGACATTGACAATGACAATTAACGTTGATGTTCTGATGAAATGAAAACCTTTTCTATTTCGCCTTCATTCCATTCCCAATACACGATTTTAGTTTTTTACCTAATTGTAAGTATATCTTGTTCATGAATGACATGACTAATCTACCTATCGATCTGTACACAACTAACGAGTAGAAGCAAGTATGTACACGTAAAAACTCTGATGTGACAGTCTGTACTAATTGTAAGTTTGCTTTTTTAGGATCAGGTAGAGAGAGACATGTATAAGATGCATTTTATGAAATTTTTTTTTGTAAGTTAAGTTGTTCTGTTGTTTAATAAAAACCTTTTATTGGTGACGTGAAATAGCTAACATAAACACAAATGCATATATTTGCATAACAGAACTTGGTTACACTTTGTCTGCCTTCTTTTGGAAGAGAAATGAATATATTGACATTGAATTTCAAAGTGACTACGTCAAACAAAGAGAAACGGTTCAGAGAAATGCAGATGCGGAGAGAAGCTCTCCTTCGGTCCCGGTAGATAGCGAAAGTACATACTTTATGAGGTAGCAGGCATGCATCCCTATTATTTCCCATCCCAACTACGTTTTAAACTTTTCAATTGGTTACTCTCCTCGAAAGTTTTTTTTTCGCTGGACATGTACAATACACGCTTACAATAAATTATTTAAACTTTACAAAGTTGTAATATAATTAACTTTGGATAACATTCAGTTTGGCCGTCTTCCTGGTGAAAACTCCCCCACCTTAAACTGCATCAAAATGATAAAGTACGTAGTGATTGAACCAAGAACCTGTAAAAAAATGTGAATGAGAAAGTTTTGGGAAAAATAAATTGACATGACTACATTTGAAAAATTAGAATATTTTTCTGGAGAAAAAAATTAAGGATGATTAGACGAGAGCATTGAACTTACCGATGTTACTAAAGCCTTATTTATAACAAAATATCCTGCTGCCGTAATGCTCGTCTTCCCGTCAATTGCAGTGAGGAATGCTTGTACCTGAAAATGAATTATTCATACAAATTCATAATTAATGCTCATATGATTAGCTGCGAGTAGAAGTTGAAGTTGAAGGACACATTTTTGTGATGACGATCACATATTTTTAAGCATAGCCATATTATTAATTGCTACACTTACTTGTAAAATCCCAGAGTCATCCAGACGACTAAGGGCAACCCGCTGAAGCGTTCCTTGCAAGGCTTTGGCCTGACATGAAAATGAAAGCATGGACAATTTAATTCACTGAATCAGACTAAATTAGTCATGAATACGCACGGACACACATCCTTCATTAAAATATGATTAGATTATTGATGCCAACTCAAAGTTCATCGTACCTGGCAGCTAATATGTTGTGCGAAGCAGACGAGCACAAATATCTTCATCATGATGAAAATGCTCTGGCCCGCATAAATGAACCAAACATGCTTGGAATCCTCATACAAGAAGTTAATGAGAAAATAGGTGTACAAAATTAGCTCAATAAGGGAGTATAGAAAATCCTTGACCAAATGAGTCCCAAATATGCAGCTCATAATCTTGCCCAACGTCCGTATCTCACAGTGGAGGATCCTCATCTTCTCCAAGTCCTCCGCTAAATGCTCTGGCTTCTTCTCCGGTTTCACAGAATCCAACTCCTTCCCATAATCCTGGAAGCTGACACACATCCCACAGGAGGGGAGGACGGGGCTCAACAAACTCGCAATTTTCCTGTTGAAAAGCTCCATCCTCAGCCTAATGGCGTTGAGGAAGAAGACGGCCAGCCCGGTTGGGATAATGAGGGCCATCAGCGCCATCGTGATTATGGGCCCCATGAGGAAGTCTGTATAGCAGGGTTTTTCCACATCGTACACAAAGAGGATCGTAAATGAAACAAAGGTGAAGATGAAACAGCCCGAGAGATAGATTATCACCTTCTTTGCAAACCACCTCTCCTCCATCCGACCATCAAACCGGAGGATTTTGTCAATGTTGGTGAATAGCTGGACGAACTTGAGGACGTCAGACCACTTCATGGGGAACATGAAGAGGGATTGGACCCCCACCAAAAGTGTGGAATAAATGAGAGCCAGTTTAACATAATAATCTAGGTTGGCCTCGTCCCCCTTATCCTCCATCCACGTTAAGGTCTGCGGTTTCATGACATAGCATAGAATGGCCCCTCCAGTCAGGAGCAGAAATATCAGGGTGGAATAGCAGTAATCCAGGATGTGAATGAGACGCACTTGCCCATCACTCAAATTTTTGCAAAATGCGAAATCGTAACAGGGGAAGAGACCAAAGATCTTTGTAAATATCCCCAGAGGATGGAAGGCCTTCTGTAGGGAAAAGGGATCATAGCAGTTGGACCGGTTCTCCAAAGTGCATACGGGACTCTCCTCGTCCCAAATCCGGGCCTTTCGAGCCTCATGCTTTGACATGGCCTTCTCCTTCTTTTCTGCTATGATTTCCATGAGCTTGGTTACACTGGATTTCATCTCCATCTGGGCTTTGTTCAAGGGTTCCCCTTGTAATGCTTAATTATGCTAAAATGAATGAAGGAATGAAATGAATTTTGCTTCCCTTCCTACTAATTTAGGATACAATTCCTGGAAATGAAATTGGACTGGAATGTGAACTGAACTGGTCTAAAATTTTCGACAGACTAAATTACATCTAGCCATTGTATTCAGGAGAAAGTTCTATCTCGCGAATGAATCTGACATGAACCAGAATGCTGAATGGTATCTTCTTATCAATCAATATACGTATTAGCGATCCGGACTTGAAAGGAACTGGTCAAAGGTTTGACTAATAAGATTGTCTGATCTACATAATATAATATCACATTACATTATGATAAGAGAAATCCGTCGGGTACCATCTGCCAGGCTTATTCAGTGGGAATGTGATGATGCAACACAACCCAAAATTTGATTACGTCGATTCGATATCAATCCAATGCCCGAAATTGTACGTGATTCCTTTCTCTTTCATGTAAATGTAAAGAAGTGCCATATGGCCCTGTCAGAGGCCGAGGCCATGGCTTGATCAAGGATTTATCTACGATGCCCTATGAATGTGGCCATGGCCATCATCATATTAATCTGGCGATGATCGATTGCAATTTCTAGTGGGGGTGAATAAAATGGGTAATTGATATATCATCATTATTATAAAAACTGTTTAGTATCAGCTAAAATATAAAAAAACTCAGGAAAACAATAGCGTGTAAAAAACATTGAAGAGCGGCGCCAAAATTATTTGTACTCGGATAAAGTTATTTAAGAATACTTTCAGATGAAGCATGCCCTTATCATGGTACTATGACACGACCACACTTTAATGCCATGATTCCAATTAACAGGATTCATATTTATACCCGTTGCTGTTGAAGCTCGCCCCTGTAAATGTAAAAAGTCATTTGCGTAGCTCATACTACCATACTCATTCAACTTGACTTCCAAGTCACTTTCAAATTCAAATCTGGACTGAAGTGGTTTAGCTTTGTCCAGCGCTTTTTTTTCATGCTTAAATTAAAATTTCAACCAGGAAAAAATCTATCTAGGTCCAAGTCTCCAGCTAATCTAATTCAGATTCAACATCGAGGATTTATTTAGTAAAAACAACATTTGCTAATCCCTCATCGGTTGAAAGAGAAAGTTAAAGCAAACAGAGAGCCTCTCTCTATATTACTCTTTTCTACCAATTCCACTCAACTCAACAATGTCCACTGATTTCCATCACCACCATTGCATCGACATCCTCATCCCATCACCACTGCTACTGCTGAAACTTTGTCCAGGCTCTGGACATTTTAAGTGGGATTCTCTTGAAAGCCTTTTGTACCCCGACCCGATCAAAAAGTGGATTGGAGTTTGAATAACAAAACGAAATGGATTAGGATGATGATGTAACAGAATGGAGGCATGCTAGAGCTCATCCATATCCATCTACCACACTTCCCATTCCCCAACGGTCATCATCATCATCATCAATATACCCCTATTGACTTATTGATACAGGTCCACCACACTCATACATTTTAAATGATCCTGCTGTGACTGGATTTAAGTAGAGGGAATGGTTTGAGTGAAAAAAAAACGGGGGCATAACAGTGTCATTTTCAATTCAAAGTAAACTCTGGTGGACAAGAGTCATGAACCTTGTGGGGTCCATATAATATGTAGCTTTAGGTACTTGTGCGGTTTCCGTAGAATATTATTACCCATCAATTCTGTCTCTTTCTATTCTCTCTGTCCTTTCTCCTCCGCCCCATTCCACCTTCCATGGTGGTGGGCTGTGAAGCCCGAGAAGGTAGTTAAGTAGACTAGTGGGGACTGTGAATTTTAAGTGAATGAAGAAGCAATTGTGAGTGCTCTTTGTTGGTCGACTCACTCTCTGACTGTATTCTCTCTCTCTCGTTCTCCTTCAAATTTGCGTTTGTTTGTGACTTTCCAAGTTTACGGTTCCAACTCCAACGCCATCATCACCGCTCCACTGTTCCCTTCCGTTTCCTCGGACTGGGAGGGAAAAAATGTATGAAGCTCCAAGACGACGGAGTATGTAGTGGGGAAAAAGGAAAGGGCCCTCTACAGTGGAACCAGAGATATATGCATAGAGTCACGGAACGACTTTCTCTCTCTCTCTAAATAATAACTAGTCTGAGGCCCGGTGTATTGGTGGGTTCGGTATTATTGGGTAACGTGAGATGTCTAAAACTGGTTATAGAAATTCCATGTGAAATTTAACAAAATATTTTCACATTAACATAAATTATTTGAAAAAAATTATTAATAAATTCGTTTGCAACGAAAGCTAAAGACGGAGCTGAAATGTCAAGTTAAGTGGACCAACATAAATAATCGTGGAGTTAAAGTGTTACAAGTCTCCATTTACGGTAATATGCAAAATGCATTTATTGACCTTTGACCCTCTTGTGATGATCCGATCTGGCTGAAAAGCAATACCAACCGAGGTTTTAAGGGTTACTAGATTTATGCAAAAAATTAGAAAAATTTATCAAGGAATAAAGGCAGGAGACCGCGAACGGACAGACAGACAAACAGTACGAAAACATAACTACGCTTTCAGCTCCGTAATAAATCGATTTATTAATAAATCGATTTCGAGTTTTTTTTGCAGACAATTTCAATAGATTGTAAGAAAGGAAGTAGGTTACATCCGGAGATTGATAACAAACTCTGGAAATAATTCGACCATAGAATAATTTGGCCAACCAGTTTGATTTTTCAATACGTTATAACATTTGATAATGGAATAATTGGCCGAAATTCATATGACTTTGTTGGTAACACTGTGACCGGAAATAAATGATAACAAATCCATATAATGGCTTTGCCCATGGTGGACATAGTAAAATCTATGCCAATTTTCATTAGTTTGTATCAAATTCAGAGATTGCTGCATCAATTTCATTTGGTTGTTGTGATTTTTGTTGTTTTTGTTCAATTTTTCCTACAAATCAATAGCCAAAAACAGATATAATATGTAGATTAGAAGCACTTCTCAAATTATAATTAGGATGGACACACAAACAAACTACCATATCCTGGATATTTTAAGCCGGACACCGGACGTGACGCATGCATCCCGTTTCTATGTCCTGATAATATTACGGATGCTCTTCTTTCTACCAAGCCATCTCTCTCTAGCCACTCTCACTCACTCCATATCTTTTACCCTTTTCCCCAACGAGACAAAGATACTTTCCGCCGCAGCCAGAACTGACTAACTTGCCGTTATCCTCTTCCTCCCATCGAGAGAACGTTCATACATATTATATTGTATACATGGCCTGTTTTTAGCATTTTTTCCCATCACCACCATAGCCTATATATATGCCCATATTTTGCATTACATTGCATTGCATTCCCTTTTCCCTCTGTTTGAATCTATCGGTGACGGAGGCAGAGAGTTCACACGTAAGTAGGGAAAAGTACCCTCCCGCCACCGAACTCACTTCAGTTTGTTGGAGAAGTTGGCGTTGAAACGTTCCATCTTTTTTTCACAAGATCCAATCCAATCTTAGAGCCTAGCCTGAAACATACAGAGAAGAGAAATAAGCAACTGGAGAAAGCAGACCCAAGATAAAAAAAAGGGACGAAAATATTCTAGACGACATCACAATTCCTCTCCCCCACTTATTTACAAATATATGAAGGGAATTGTATAAACGGGGAAAGAGTGCGAGAAAAGTAGAGAAAGTATCAGGAGAAAAGCTATCCACCGCACAATACCTCTGTCTCTCTATATATATTTGTTTCGAGAGTTGTTTAAGGGGCGTCCAGAAGTTTCTCATTATCAGTTGTAACCCTGCACGATTTTCCTCTCCGGGACTGGGGATAAAGGGCCACAGACGAAGAGTAACACTTGAGTTGCCACAACTGTTTTCCAACTGCTCCGTATTTTCTCTGCCAAAAAAGGGAGGAGGACGACGAGACACACACACGCGAGGACATTCACAGTTTCCATAATATCTCCCCTCTCTGCAACCTCTATAGCAGACTTCCTACAAAAAAAAAGTCACGGGAGAAAGCTAATTTTTCTTGTTTTGACCAAAACTAAGCTTTCCCCGCTGATTCTGAACGGTTGGGGATTTCTCTCTCCTGGAACATAAAGATTAGGTGGGAATATACTGAAAATAGCTAACGGAAGACATAAGACATACTCCTACAACTTCACCGAGAAGGAAAAAAAAGTTTATCTTCTTCTCCTCTTCACGAGTTGGTTATTTTTTTTGTCAACTTCGCAAAGAAATAAGTACCTTGTCTGGTTTGGTACAGAAGAGGCCCTACAGTGTACTTTCCTTTTGGATTCGAGTGGTATTGTTCCCAGCTACACAACAGAACGTGTTCATGTGCTCCTTCACTTGATGGTTCTCTCATCATTATCGTGATCATCAGCAGCATCATTGTTCCTAAATCTCTTATCCAGGAGAAAAATCTCTGTTGTTCCGTCGTGACGTTTCCACATATTTATCGCTTTCAGATAGAAACTTCATCCCTCACCCTCTCTCTCCAGCGGCAAGCAACAACAACCAAACCAACCTGACTAGAAAAGGTGACGGGGATAGAACAAAAAATAGTCAAGTGCAAATCAGCGATATTGTTTACGGAAAATACTCACGAGGGGGAAATCAGGAGGATAATATATTGTAATAGCCGTACACTGGGATCTTCATTTAACTGTCGAAGAAGAGAAAGAAAAAGACAGGATATAAATATCTCCAGAGACAAGGGGAAGGATATAAGTAATCCAAGGTGGGAAAGAAAGTTAAAGAGGAGCTCATCCACTTGAGGGAACAAAACTAACGGGAAAAAAGGAGAACATTGAATATAACAAGCAACTTCGATTATCATCATCAGCAGCAAAAGCAGCACCGTTATCGGTATTTGCCATCCTAATCGTAATACCTTCGAAGAAAAAATATTTCCCCCATTTTACCTGGAAATATAGTCGGAGAACTTTCTTTGGTGTGTAAGTAAGTATTCTGTACTTATTCTTGGAAGGAAGCTGACATCCAGATCATCATCCTCATCCCGAAGTAAGAAAGAAAAATGGCTTTCAAAGGAGTTACCCTCAATTCTGGCACACTAACCATTTTCCTTTTCTGCACCGGTAAGTAAAAAAAACTTGTTCTAATGTTGTGCATAGATAGTTTGTTGGTCATCATCATTTACATGAACACTTTCCGTGTAACGTTAGAGCTGGGGAAGAACGACTTTCTCAGTTTTTAACACTCTATTTGCCATAAATTTAATACCACCAGATTCGAGTTAACCTAACTACTTACGCATAGTTCTAAATATAAAGTCTTATTTGAGCTGATTATTGGTCAATTATGATTTTAATCTTTCTTGCTGGAAACGAAGTTTAGAAGGAGGAGATCAAAAACCCAAAAAGAATATTCTTTGCAAATTTCCAAAAACAACTGTGCATTTTCCTAACCTAAATGTACACCCTGTCATATTCTCCAACAGGAGGGATCTCCGCAAAAGGATTCCGCCTCCTACCTTCCATATAAAAAGCGACGATGGGGGATCAAATCCCGTCATATTCTTTTTTTACTGTCGTGGTTTTACAATGTGGAAAGTGTTCCATCATATAATATGAGATGTATGTAACTGTATCAACAACCGGTAGGAATTTATGAAATGGAGACACTACATTAAGAATGGCGATGGAGAAGAAGAAAAAACGCGCCCAAGGAAATCATATTTTATATGAAGATATATAAGTAGGAGTGAGTGGGATGGGAAGGAGATAGAAGGCTTCTGGGGAAAATATCTCCCTCCAAGAATGATTTATTGAATATGCTTCCCAATATTGACAGTAGAATGGGGGAACCCGGGGGAAGAGTGAGGAAAATGTCACAATGAGATGAGGAAACAAGTGAGTGGAATTGGGGGAAGAGAGGAGATAAAAAAATGTTCTCTCTCTCCAGCCATCCATCCACAAAACCAGACCAAACCATACCACAAAAGCAAAATGTCTTCTTCCTTTCTTCCCCAAGAAGAAAAAGTTAAAATGAGAAAAGGAATATAATATGGCGGGGAAATAGATGAGAACAGGAATGAGAATAAGAATCACGGTGAGTTTTTCATTCTGTTGTCTGGAAAGCTTTATGCAGATTTCACCACTGGAATGAATATTTTGCAATAAAATCGGATGGAATATTTTGTACAATGTGGGGAGCCATTTTTTCTGATGTTAAAGGATTACATACAAGAACAAGTGAAGGAAGGGAGTTATGTAGATTTTGAAAAAAATGAATTTTTGAAGTCATCAACTTCATCGTCATCTCTGATCGTCATGAAAAGCTATTCATATTTGAGAGAGTGAAAGCAGATGAATTTTTATTTTGTTCTTCATCTGCTTTCTCCTCCTCTACAAAGTTAATTATCTGGGAAGATATCTATTATTCATCAAGTTTGGATTTGGCAAGATGGGGAGGGAAGGGTAGCGTAGCCCCAGGGAAAAATGGAAATGATTAGGACATTACTCATGTCTGTTTGTTTGTACTCTGGTCTCTGGAAAATTGCAACGGATAACAATAATGACTACATCGGCATTACATAACGTGTGTACAGTACCAATGCCTTAACATTGTACGGAGGTTGACAGTGGATATGGGATGTTTCGAAGTAAATTTGATTTTTTCATGTGAGATTGTAGAACTAATTGGATTAGATTCGGAGCAATTTCCCCTTTTTACATACCTACGTCAGAACACATGACAATAAGCCATGCACTATGCACAGATTGTGAGATTGTCGAATTGGTTTTAGGAAATTGTCAAGGATGCTAAATAAACTCTCATCAGGTTTGTGAATTTTATATCATTCCCTGGAATTTTTGTAGGTTTCACCGTCATTGTCCAATTTACTTTAATTGCTTGGCCTGACATTTCAGATCATGTAGATAATTACAGGCTGAACAAAAGGTATTCCATATTTGGAAGGAAATAATTATGTACGTACTCACATACAAGGCCCTTGGTTCATAATATAGACACTCTTCTTTTGAAATTTTAATGATCCTATTACTTAACCAGACATGATGATGATTGTAATTTGTAATTGGAGTTGGCTTTGTTCCCTTGTTCCATCATCCTGACTCTCCATCCCATAATGTGGGGAACCTGAGACGAGTTTTGTTCCACAGAGAACAACAAGAATGGTGAAATGGGATGAGTGTTGTCGGAAGCAAGAGTGAGGAATGCTCCAACAACTTTCACATGCATTCATCATCATATTCACCCATCTCATATTCACAGTTCACATATATATCCCATCACATTCTTTTCAAAAATTCATGAGTCCTTGAACACCGCTGTGCATGCTCTGTGAATCCATTACATCATCATCTCCCATTCCACTTCTGTGTACTTCCATCATGCCCATCCCTTGTCTACTTATTCATTTGATGTTTTTTTTTATTCACATGGAAGATTAAATCCAGTTTAAACTCATCTCATCATATAACTACAAAAATATAAAGGTCCTCTATATGTATTAGGTACTTTCTCTTTTTTCAACACTGACATTCCCAAAATTCTTTCTCTCTCGTTTCCCCCTCCCATACATATTAGCAAATAGGATGCTTTGGCTTTCCCCCACTTTGATTAACTCATCCCCAAAGGCTCCAGCAAGAATTTTTATGTTGACTGGGGAACATTTCACATCCAATATATAACAAGAAAGAAAGAGGAGGAAGGGGGGATAGTCCACCTATGCATACCTAATATGGCTTGGCTTTTGCTCATCACGGGACGGAAATGCCCCCTCCTCTCCCCTCTCCTTTTGCTCCACTTTTTGTCCTTTGGAAAGCCAGTGACCGTTATATTACGTTTGTAAGTATTCCTCTACGCTGGAGGAATACAGAAGAGGGGGCAGAGAAGAAGAAAAAAATAAGTTGTGAGCATGTCATAATTTGTAAGTGTGCCTTTCCAAGCATATAAATCGTATTACTCCTTTCCAAGAGTTCAGGGCTTCTATTTTCCCTTCAGAGAGAAGGGAAGACGATGGTCATAGTGACTATGACTCCCTCTCCCTTTGCGTTATGCTCACATCACATCCAAACAAAAATAAAAAATCATGTATAAGCACATTGCATCTTATGTGTTCCTATTGAGTATGCTTGAGGAGGCTCAGCAGCAAGCTTCAGTTATATGTTTGTATTCGTTTGTCATCATCATTTTTACATGTAGACGTGAAAAAAATGAGTAAGATGTTTCCATTTTTTCTCCATGCCTATTCCTCTCCTCTCCTTTCTCTCTTGTTGGAAGAGAGAGGGAGGAGGGAGGGCAAGAGAGAGCGAAGAAAAAAAATGATAAAAGTACAAATTGACTTCTTAAAGCTTCAAGCTTTCAGAAAATGCATAGTGATGATGATGCTCTATATATTTATATGCTTGCTTTATCTTTCTCCTCTGTTGAGATGGGTATAAGAATGTATAATGATATGTACATAGGTATGCATAATATGGGCATGTTGTTCAAGATGAAGAAGATGAAGAATAAGAAGAGAGAGAGAGAGAGAGAAAAGTTGAGGAATGCTTGCCTCGCACACTTTCATACGTCAAAATGTCATAAGAGAAAAGAGTAAAAGAATGAGAGGAAGACTGAGTGAGAAGCGGTTATCATCTTGATGCGTAGAAATAGGATTCCTCCATTCCACTCAACTTACTCATACGTAAGACATGGGGAGGAAGAGAGGGAAAGAGAGAGAGAATTTCACTCTCTCTCAGTTTTTCTCTCTTTCTCTTGCTTTCTCTCTCCCTTACCTTGAAGGAAGACGTGATCAACAAACCGAATGGTTAGCATGAAAAATTGGGAGTGGGAAAAGGGGCTGCTCCTGCTAGACAAGCTTTTACCGCTTCACTTTCTCCCTTGTATAGATGCATAAGTATATGCTTATTTATATGACTATGACACTGGAAGAAGAAGTGTACACAGCTAACATATAAATGGCATGTATAGTTTGAACATGTTGATGTGGCCATCATAGTAACATTAATACCCATTTAAATTTTTTTTTGGGAGTTGGAAGGCTCTTCTTTTAAAAATATACAGCTGTCCTAATTTCCATTCTTTTCTTCATAAAACGGGGGTTTTTCTTCTTCGGGTAGAAATTTCCACCAAGTCCAAACTCCAAAGCCAATTCAAAAGCCAGATATCCAGAGCCAGCCAAAATTTTCATCATCTTGGAAAGGGTATATTAAGCCGGGCGTTGTTCCACCGTCACCATCCACATCACGCTTCTCCAGCTCGTAGTCAGCATCCATTAGTTGAGGCCACCAGGGGAAAATTTAGACTGGAGAAAGTTATCATCATCGTCACAATGTAAAAGTTTGGGGAAAGGTGTGCAGTCAGTCCAGTGTGGGTAAATATTATAGCCAGAGTTTGGAAAGGGGTAGTATGTAATGTGGGGCATGATGATAGGATGCTTTCTCCAACATCCCATGTAATATAATATATTCTAATGCTGTTCTTTAACTGGATCTTAAGCTGATCTTTATTGTACCGGAAGATGATTTGCTGACCATCGGTTCCGTTCCTCATTCGCGAAAATAAAATAAAGGTACGGGGATGGAAATTGACATAGATGGTGAAATGAATTGAGAAATGTTCCAAATATTAAGTAAAGGCCATTATTAAATTTTGCATTCGCATTCGTATATAATAATAATGGATATAGTTTTACCCACCATCATCTTACCTAAATAAAATCACCTAGTTTTGCCTATGAAGATAAATATTTATGCCAAATATGAAGAAAGATGCTCCTATACCTATGTGCAATAATACTTATATCTATTATTATGATCATGGATGGAGGTGGAAGTGGTCCACGCCCTGGACTAACTGAGCGTGTAGGAAAATGTAAGAAAACTCCCAAACAAGCAAAAAGAAATGAAATGGCCAAGGGAGAGGATCTTAGCTAGTTTCCCTGCTCCTGCAACACACACATACCTATATTTCTTTTTAAACGAGGGGAAATGATGCTGATGATCATGATGATGAGGATGATGACGAGATAGAACATAGTCCGTATACCACTCGCCTTCACTATTTCTACCAGCTGGTTGCCTATTTAAGGGGATTTTATATTTTTTGAATTCATTCTTCCTTTCTTACTTACAGCAGATATGTATGTAGGTTAAAGTGTCCATGGGGCCTTCCTTGATATCTGGGTAAAAAGGAAGCTGAGCTCCAATTTTTTCTTTACCAGAAATGTAATTGTATATATTCCTTCCCCCGTTTCCCTCCCTTGTTCCTAATAATTTTTAAGAGTAAAGATGATGAAATATAAGTAAAAGGAGAGAGTATATACATCCATTCTAGATAAGTACATTGATGGTGTGTGGGCCGGTTTCTTATTTTTTTTTGGAAAAAGGACTTTCTCTTCCACTCTCCTCCTTCACATAAATGCTCCGTAGTTAGGTAATGGACTCACACAAGTCTAAATTATTGGTAGGTAATTTATCCCCAAAAAGAAAGATGAGTTTTTCCTCCAACTATTGCTCAGATTACAGAAATTGAACTGAGTCAGGAGAAAGTTGTGCTGGGACAGGAATTATACCACGGAAAATATATATCTACCCAAATAGTAGTCTATAGGAGCATATAACAAGGCCAAATGTAACTCTTCCAGTTTTGCATTAGTACTCTGGGAAATAAGTAGGTAACTCTGTTCGTTCCTTACTCACATGGAGTGGGAGAGAGATAGAAAAACCTGACTCCACACACCTACTCATTATTTATACAAAGGGGGAAGGGGCTTTTCTTGCAGAATGAAAATGAAAAAGACGCGAGGAGAGTCACTTTCTCTCTCTCTCTTTCTGGGCGAAATATCATTGTTGGAAGATATGGGATGGGGCTCAACAGGATTCCAGAACCAGATCCAGAGATCCAGCCTCCCTTTCCTCTCCCGAATTGTGGAAAAGTCCAAATATAGTGCACGTCCTATCGTTCTCGTCATCCTACCAAAACATTAAAATGGGTTGGATATATTCATTCCCATCATCAAAAGGAATAGTTATATAAGTAAGTTTAGATATCATTGTCTTCATCGCTTTCATTACTCTGATGAGATGACACAAAAAAAACTCAGGCTGCGATTTGGAATTGGAATACTTAGCGAAGGAGCTTCATCCATTCTCGCCCTCCTCCCTCACTATTCCATCACTAAACTCGTATATTCCATTCCATAGTCCGATTGCGTGATTCATCCATTCAAGTCCATGGAACCATGGTTGAACATTATATCATCTCGAGGACTCCATCATTCCATATTCCAACCCGTTTCTTATTCCCATAGATTCCATTGTAAGCAGTGACTAGTGACTGCTTACAATTAGTCCTGGAACAGGGAATACCTGTAAATTGTGCAAAAGAAGAAAAATGTCAATGGTTGGATGCATACTAATTTTGAACACAGAATGGAAACCTGGATGCGCACCTGAGTCTCGACTTGCCTGAATTCTTCTTCCATGATCATCATGATATTCATGATCATCCTCATCAGCAGACAGACAGACTCATCATCATCATCATCATCATCATCATCATGGTTCTATTCTGTTCCTTGAAATTTCTTGAGTGGTTATGAAGAGCTGATATGCCATTTGATATACTATTTCATATTGCATACAATTATCCATAGATATATTGTAATAATATATGCATTGTTTAGTAGACAATGTTTGGGTGCTCATCATGGACTGAGAGAGAGAGGGAGGAGAGAATGAGTGCCAAAAACATTATGAACTCTCCATCCTTTTGTATCCCAATCCTAAGTAGGGACTGAAGGAGATAATGAAAACCCTGTTATTTTTCAAATTGTTCCTATAGTTGCTCCCAGTCACCACCACCACCATCGCCACTCTCCTCCTATCATTTAGAGAGCTCTCTTTATGTGCAAACCACAGGAACAAGAATTTTCTCATTACAACTCCATCAACCTTCACAAGACAGGGGGGATGGGGGAAGAGAATGGGGAGAGAAGTGGAAGACTGCTCATGAATGATGAATGCTTATGTAACTGAGGAGAAAGTGCAAATATAGCAGGATAAAGAGAAAGCTGGATGATGCTCTGCTCCTCAAAAATATATATAGTTCAGGAAGAAGGAGAAAAGACGTAGAAAAAAGGGGAAAGTTAGTCTTTTGTCTTTCTTTGTCTTCCCCATGTCTCCCATTCATATTTGTACGAGTATAATATCACATAAGTGGAGTACCTAAAACTTCCTCTTTCTAATCTAACCTTGCCACACACACACATACGCTTATTAGCACAAATTTTGTAATTGTTCCCTGTTCCCCATATCGTAAAGGGGCCCCCTTTTGTATGAATAATATACGTAGTACAGGATTTTAAAATGAAAAACTTAGTCGTAAGGTCGCTGTCCATTTTAATTCCTTCCGTGTTTACCTCCCCGCATATCCCATATAGCCTGACATGCACACCGCAATCTCTGGTTTGGTTAATTCCATATACTTGTATCGTCGTACCTGAATCCCAAAATCCAACTCTCTCCTAATATGATTTATCCCGTGAAATTTATGCATATTAAGAAGTCCTGGGGACGTGGGGGATAATGCCAGAAATACTTAAGTCTCGCTCCGCTCAGGACAGAAAGGGAGCATGAGGGAAGTATACCATACCACAAGAAAGGATACAGCTATATCTAAGGCCCCTGAAAGGAATTAACACATTTTCTCTACACCCCAGCTCTGGCCCTGGCCTGAGAGATCTCTGGATGTGCGTAGTCCTGTTTCATTCATTCAATTTTCCATTTTCAAGCAGAGAAAGTGAGATAGAGGGGGAAGTGAACGTTTTGAAAAGCCAAGCCAGAGGCATATGAGTAGGTAGGGAGAGATGGGCTCGTATCCCTTTCCTCTTTCGGATTTTCACTATGCTGGCCTGGCCTGGGTTCTGTTCTGCTTTCACTGATCAATAAACATTTTGCTTCACTGCGCTTATTCAACTGCTCTGCATCTTCTTTGTTTTTACCTTACCCTTCTCCCCCATTATATGTATCTACGTATTTGTATGTATTCATGCATGTGTGGGGAAAGTAGCGAGACCATGTTTTTTCCGTTAAAGTTAAAGTTGGATATAACACCAGAGCTATTTATTTTTGGAAGGGAATAGGAGCGAGAAAATAAAGGAGTGAAATGAATGTGCACATTTTCTATCTTTTGTTATGCCTTTTCTACATATATCCATATTACATGGTTGCCTTACTTTTTCCCATCTTCTCCAAACAGACTTCTCTGTCCCTTCTTTCTCTCTTTCCCACTCCAATTGAAACTTATAAGTTTGGAGAACATGGAAAGTAGATTTTGGTGGAAGAAAATAACAAGTTTTTGTTTTAAACAATTTTTTTTTTCACTCACTCTCTTTTCCTAACACCATACCACAGGAACTTTAAAGTTCCTTAAGAAAATGGGATCAGCCTTTTATGTTTGTTGTAGTCCATAAGACTCCGCTTACGGAATGAGCAGAAGCTGAAGCTGACAGAGCAAACAAAAATTTTACAACGAAGAAAAAAAACTGTTTATTGCTTGCTCCTGATTTCCCCTCCAAAAAATAATATCCAAAAGAAACAAGGCGGCTAACTGTTGGTGCTTGGGAAAGTTTTAAAAGGAAATGGATTACTTTATGGTGGCATAAAGGAAATAGCTACCTTGTGCTTTCTTTCAATCTTGAAATGAAATGAAAGTTATTCGAATCATATCTTACTATTATATTTTTAAAGTCATTATTTCTCAGCTTAAACTTCAAGATGAGTATAGTTTGGGAGGTAAATGCGAGAAGTGAATATTCCCATTCCTGATTGGAATGTATAATTGGGATGGAAGGATGATAAAATGGTGATGGAGATGATGATGATGATGCCAATGGACGTGCTAAGTAGGGAAGGGAAGATTCTTCTTCATCTATTCAAATATATCAGCGTCGACCAGGAGCTGGATATATCCTTTTTTGTTTGCTCAATCACTATAATTAGTCATCTCTCCCGCAATTCAAAACACTTTCCTATTCGGGAACTATTGGAAGGAACAAAATGGGACAAAGGCAACTTCTCGACAGAGTCCTCTCAACCTTCTTTTTGTGGCTACGCTGTTGAGCTGAGCTGACGCTGAGAGAAAATGGAGGAAGTGAGGCTGGCATGTTGGAGGAGCAGAACCGTGAAGGAAATATTTCCCATCCTCTATCCTTCCCTCTCCCATACAGCTCATATCCCGCCCGACCGAGTGTTGAAATGAGAGTTTGAATTGAAAGCTATGCCTACTTTACAATGTGGATGTATGGCTTCCTTCGATAAAAAAAGTTTTTTTCAGACTTTTTTTTTGGACTTTTGAAGTGAAAGACACGGCTTTTATTGAAAGTAGCTTTTGGCTTCTTTAGATAAGTTGAATGATTTATTATTGACTACAGTTGGACGGATGAATTTTTTTTTCAGGGATTGAAAAATTATTTCCTTCCAACCAGTCAAACTCCATTTGGGATGATGACAATAAATAAACAAAATATTTTCTTCTCCTTTAATTCAGAAACAAATTGTAATGAAAGTCAATCTTGGAGAAAAGCTTTTTTAACTTAAAAAATAAAATATAAGCTTTCCTTTTTTGCTTTGACCTGATTTGATTTTATTTACTTCTCAGTTCAGTCTTTTTCCTTGGAATTACTTGGAACCAGTTTAAATTTAAAAAAGGAAAGAGTTCAATTCCATCCCATCTGAAGGATTCTGCTCACTGTTCTTTCATTTTGCGTACTTATCTTTATCTCCACGTGGCCCATTTTTCATCAAAGTTAAAAGCCAGTCTTGTAAACCAAATTGGATCTACAGAGAAGAAAAAATGTTGGAGCACTTAGGCTTGTCTTCGTTCTCGTCACACAACCAGTTTTCCAACAAGGATGCCGATTTCAGATTAGCAAAATGGTATATAATGCAGTATATACGTATGTAGTATGCATGGAGAAAGTTCCTCACTTTACATAACTAAAAGCAAGTTATCTTTTACACCATACATATTTCAAGCCAAGCCCAGCCGCCAGTGGAAATTGGGAATACATGTGTACTGTCACAGGGACAATATGTAACAGACAGCCCAGGAACCCCATTTCCCTCTTACCATCTAATCATTCCTCATATTTTATTCATGTCGAAGACGAACGCATATTTATAGGGTTCGAGTCGTTCGAAAGAGGAAGTTCCCCTGCATTGAGACTACAGAGAAAGAGAGCGAACGGAGAGACGTTGCGTAACGCTCCATTCCATAGTTTAATCCCGAGAGGCTTAAAAATGTCAAATAACGGGAGGGAACAACAATCCTATGCATATATTTAGGTATATTGTTACCAACAGCCCCGACATTAATAGCAACCTTTGCTTTTTGCAAAAAAAAACAACCCGGATACTGCCAACAGTGCCAACGCCAACACCAAGTTTTGCCTACACAACTTCAACCTTCAGTCTATAATTCTCTCCAATATTATTTAAATGAGAAGGGGAGAGAAGAGTGGAATGACGATAATCCTGGTATAAAAGTTGATAGGTTTTTAGAGCTACACCACATCATACCACACCACCCATCACCCACCCATCGGAGAAAAAAATCAGAATCATATTATATTATACTTATATATTCGGTCCCTGATGTGCCCTGCATAGATTTCAATTTGAGCTCCTCAACTCTGCCTGATTGCCCTCTTATCTGGATGGCTCAGGAACGCTCCCTTCATTATCAGTGACAACTCTAGCTTTACTGCATTATTAAACTGGATCAGGACAGAGGGAGAAAATCCCTTTGCTTATGAGCAAAATTTAGTTGGAGAAATAAATAATTTTTTTCAAGGGGTGGAGGGAAATCCCTGTAAATAGATACAAATGAATACAGGCTTTGCAGATATTGATAAACTGGTTATATTTATACATATTGATTTTACAAGTAAGTAATTTTTTTCTAGCACTGGGAGCATTTGTTGTTGGCAGAAAAAATATATTGGAAGCAACTTGTGTTTTCTTTTTCTTCTCTCTACTTTATTGACGGGGTATCGACTGCTGTGTGAGGAGAAGAGTGAAAAAAATAGAGAGAGAGGGAAATAAACAGTCTCCCTCGGAGCGCAACTTTGTCGTGTTACCGCGTCTCGTAATTCCATGGTTCATAAAGCCTGTTTTCCATCACTTTCCAATCCTCCCCAGTAAATTCTCATGTGGGGGGAGCAAATCTCTGGGAAAAGTCTCTGCTTCCGCTCTACTTTCCCCTTCAGTTTCTATTATATTATGCACCTACATATGTGTAAAAATGAATTGGGTTGAGGAATAATACGTAATATATCGTTGTGGGTGGATTGTGGATGTACACATGGCTAATGCAAAAAACAGAGTGAAGATAGAGGACGATTACTTTTTTCTCGTTGGTTATACTTCTGTGTGAAAAAATGACTAGGATAAACGGTAGGAAGTAATCGGTCCCTGCTCCGTACATATTTCTTTGGGTATGAATTCTACATTCTACATTAATACACTTGTGCATGGGCAAATTGCATATTACCCCCAGACCCTCCAGTTTTTATACATTTTAGTATTAATGTAAACTTTTACATCATCCATGCTCCAGTATAATATAATTGAAGGCATGGGTGTTAGGAATCTATAGCCTAGTCCCTATTTATACGAGTCAAGGAAAAAATAGTGAATAGAGAAAGTGAAAGCATGTGTGTTCTTGTGTATTCCAATCCAAGCGTGAGCATAACTTTCACTGATATGATCATATCATCGTCCTCCTTAGCTTTCCCCATCTGGAATCAACATATATACAAAAAACATGGAGAGAAAAAGAGCCCAACTCCTTTTCCTTATTTTGCCCTCCTCTCCGTGATAAATCTTCCCATTCCTTGCTTAAGTCCACTAAAGGGCTTCATTTTGTTTCGATCATTGTCACTTCTCCTTTCTGCGTGACTTGTCCCAAAAGATACCTTACTGTTTGGATCATCCTATATATCAGTTCGGGGGGAAAGGGGATGACTGGTCCAGTTGTGCTCCAGGATTTTTTTCTCGTTCTCTACCGTTCCCTCCATTTTCCTAATATCATCCATTTTCATACACCGTTTTTTTTTTCTTTTAGGGAAAATAGGAGAATGAAAGTTTTCCTTACCATGAGAGATAGATAAGTAGATACCTACATAGCCCCCGAAAATATACACCCGAAAATCCCAATCACTATTTTTTTCTCACACAAGCGAAATCGCTTAAAGAGGCAGATGAGAAATCGCATGATGCGTCAAGTGGCAAACGAGGACCATCTAAAGATAAGGTCTTCCAATTTTCTAACTTTGCTCCAGTGTAGTTCAGCTTTTTTCCCCAACGAACCCATACTTTATTATATCAGATTTCCTTCGATTTCACTTCACCCAAAAGAAATTTCTCCGATTGACCTCGTGAAAACCGTACGTAAGTATATCCCTATTATAGGTATTACTTGTGTCTTGTTCGTTGGGTAGGGTATGGATTGCGTGTTCAACCGTTCACTAAAATGCAAGGGAAGATCTGGTCGAGAAGAAACGAGAATGTGTGATGCAATCTCCTGTTTGCTACTTTTCCCGAAGTGGGAGAGCGAAAAATATTCATATATGCTTTCGGGAAGAAGGATTCTGCCGGCATGGATCCAAAAAATGAAAAGGACAAAAAATAAACCAGTAGAAGATTACAAAAGTAGCTGTGCTTCTTTCCCTTCAAGTTTCATGAACTACCTGGTTAACATCATGATGGCCAAGCGTCGTGCTATAACATTTGATGTTTTCAGTCATGAGGCACGCATTTTCAACAAAAATAGGGCCATTTCGAGGAAGTCGAAATATAAATAAAAGCGTCTCCTGTTGTCTTCTAGTGTCCAATGAACCAAGAAACTGGTTTGGTTATTCACTTGAACGTGCCGGATCCGGATGTGCGGACTTCCAGGAGAAAAGATTGAGTCGGGTGTTCATATAAGTCGACTATAACATACTGTGTGTGCCTGATAAATAAGGTGAACTCGTAGGTAAACATGTTATATTTTATTCATACTTTGCCAAGCATATGTCTAAGCTTCTGGGCTGCATATCTAACTGTCCCTGTTTGCAAAGACAAAAAATATATCGTTCCAGCTGCTTTGTACTTTTGCTAAAAGTTAGTTGGTTGAAGTTGAAAACAACAACCGGTATATATAGACTATATTCCTTTTCTAGTTTTTTCTCTCTCTTTACATCCTGTTATTAATTAAAATGCGGAATTGAATTTGTCATTTTTTCTCCCTTTTACTCGCTTCCGCACTCTAGTCTTGTTGCTTCCTCTCCTGTCGTTCGTTGTATTGAATGTAGTCGAGAATGTGTACAAATTAAATTTTGGAATGGATGGGATGAAATAAAATAGATCTTTTAGAACTCATCGTCAGTAGAAATTAAGAAATCAGGATGATGATGATAGCTTCTCTGGTTGTTTACTGACAACCTCCAGATAGATTATGGCTATACCTTGTTTACTACTTAATGAAATGAACGTTTGGAATTGGTCTGGAGAATCTAATTCCCACAAGTCTTTGTACTTGTTTTTGATGGAAACTCATTTAATTTCACTACCGTGTGCCGTACCAACTACCAACTAACAGACTCTCTCCCTTTCGATTCATGCACACCCACACGTTGCTCACATCTGAACGTAGAACGCATCAGCGGATACGTGGCAGGAATGTGGATGCTTCACCTGCGTAAAAAAAGTCATCTTAAATTCACCCTCGCTTCCCTCCGCCTCCCTAAAACGGTATCTTATATGCTCAGCCCTAGACGGGAAAATGGGCCGTCAATATTTTATGTGACCAAAACCAAAACTGGTCGTTCGGAGTTTTTTTTTATATTTCCAAACGATGGGCTACTACGGTTAGTGGGGTAAAGGAGGAACATAGTGTCCGATGATGGGACATTTTGGAGTTACCCAAGTCATATAAAACACTACGGGATTACTCTCCCCCTCCATCCAAGTACCGCAAGGAGGGACATTTATTGTCTCCAAATCAGACATGGTTTATTAGCTGACATTATGAACTAACATTTGTAGTCGGGCTTGTCATCTCAACACTTTACATGAAGAAGTGGGAGTCTCCCTCCCCATACTCGACTCAGGAAGGCAGGGAAGTAAGTAAAGTAGTACGATAGTGAAAGTACTTTTATTTCAAGAAAAGTGTTCGGGGTGTGGATGAATGAACGGCATGGGGGAGAGCAACTAATGCTAATCTTAACTGTGTCATGTCATAATGTCCGTTACTTTGGCTGGTTTGGATGAAACGCGGATGGTCAGAGAGGACTAGAGGACATTCTCTCACATGAAGAGAATGGCTCTCCCACAAAAATTTATGACAAATCGTAAAATAACTTCACACGCCACACATATAGCCAGTATGTAGCTAACCAGGGAGCATTACTCAAATTACAATTGTTTGCTTTAATGGTATAAATCTGTCATGGTCTGACTTTTTATTTCTCAAACAGGAACGGGCTGGGCACATACCTATTTGAAAATTTGCAAATAATGCCAAACTACAAACAAACAATGCAATGTAATGTAAGGGACCTACCATATAGCAAAAGTTTGAGTTGGATATACAAGAAAATTTAGCATACTTAACTTGAGCAAATATGCTCTTGCTCAATTTAAAGAAGCTCCTATTTTTCTATCCCGTGCCAAACCCCGCTTCATAAATATGCTAGCATTAATTTTTTAAAGGGATTTTTATGAGACATAAGTTAAGCCTGATAGTACATTTCCCACAAAAGGGGAGATATATATTTATCTCTTCAGCTTGTATAAAAACCACTAGTGTCAGATGAGATTTTTTTTAGAGGAACAAAAATTTCAAACTCGAGCAGTCAAGTTATAAATTCTATAGTTGACTATAATAATCCGTGGGAGATGGGGGGAAGGGTATTCCTATAAATGTATGATACAGATATAGCTTCATACGAATTATGCTGTATGGGTTTGAAGAGAAGAAAATCTTGTGATTTATCCCTTCCCCCGCCCCGTCTCAATAATATTTATGTACATATTCATGGGCTCTTGTTTGAGTTTGGGCTAACAAAGGGCTTTTGGATAAGATTTGCACATGTGATAAAGTAGTATTATGAGATTACATTCCCATCCTCTTGCTCCCCCTCAACCATGTCTGTTGTATCTGTATCCCCTTTGCATTCCTTCCTACTCATATTCCTCCTCAAACTAGGAATTATTTTTACAGGATTCGTATGAAATGCAGATATTAATATTCACCGAAACATATTACATAGCCACAGGCTCAATTTATTTTTGCGAGTTTCTAATATCAGTGGAGGAGCGACTAATGATATTAAAATGCTTACATATTTGTATATGCCTAATCATATTACATTTATGCAAACGGTCATCATTATCAATATTTTTTTTTATAAAACTCTGCAAAGCTGGGTATGTAGGTATGCATTTGTATATCTATCTATAACTATTCCCCAAAAAGAAAGCATAAAACAAAACGGAGCAAATAGGAAATGTGCAAGAGCAGCAACCGGAATCCAGTCGATTTGCAAGGGAGAAAAACTAATAAATCTTCATATTACCTACACATCACTGATCGCCCAAACCTCATACGTTCCAGGCACCCTTTTTCCTGTTTCCCCATCCTCATCATCATCATATTACCCTCACATTATATATGGTCTTGCTATTCTCCCTCCTCTGATTCCATTAATTCCATCGATTGTTATATAAGGTTAGCAGCCGTTTAGCCGCCGCGCCCATCATTTTTTATTTGACGCTGCCCTGGCAGGGCTTATCCGCACATGTAATAAATTAACCATTAACCTTGACAAAAACCTCCAAAAGAAAGAAGCATGATTCAATCAATGGGTGAGGAGGATGGAAGATGGGTATATTTTGGTACTCATAATACAGTTAATTGCAACATAAACATACATAAGGAAAATAATGATAATACATAATAGGATTGTTATCATATGGAGTGGAATACAATATTTTGATAGAATATAAGAGGGAACTTTCTCCCGGGGGAGATTGTTTAGTTTGGCGTTAGTTTATAATCTGTATGTTTAGTTTATGTAGTAGAAATAGGAATGAACAGATACTAACATTAGACCAAGCGCACTGTTAAACTTAAGTAGATCCGAATCCGAACCGATCCATATTCATATAAACCTAGATTTTTTTTTGTAAAAGTCTTGACATCCCATTCTCCAATCCTAATGCAACTATAGCAGCTTTTTTTTATTAGAACATAACCATCCCATTCCCCCGCCATGGAATGTAATAAAATACACATCCCTTATTTAACCACAGGACATCCCATTCCCCATAAAAATCCACTACGATTATTATTATTAGTTTCCAAATACATTTTGGTTTGGTTTGGTTTGATCCTCTAGTGGACATTGGGCATTTTTTTTTCGGAGAGAAAGTGAAACTTGATTAGCTTCTCTCAAACTCTCTGCAGTTGACAGTTGACAGTGTAACTGTGTATTATCCTCTCGTTGTTGGGTCGAGAGGGGGACAGAAGAGGAGGAGGTGGAGTACTAATCCCAAATGAGAATGAAAACTGTTGATGATGGCAGAAAAAAATATAGAGAAGGAGAGGGCTTTTGTGTCCAGGATGAAATGAGGATGAGAGGGAAACATGTTTGTACTTACATAAGTACGTGTATATACCTACGTAATAAAAATAACGTGACCGAAAGATATAATTCTCCGATATCCGATAATAATATAGCAAACTTACACATATTTCTGTATGTACTTACGTTTTAAACAAAAAGACACATCCGTTTTTGCTCTTACTAGACTCTTAAGACTTGTGGAGCAAAATGTGCATGAATGCATGTATGCCCACACACACAGGGACAAGTACCATATAGGGAGCTATAAGTAAGCATTACACAAAGTATGGCTATGGCTGGAGTGGGGTGGATGGGGAAAGCAGACAAAAAAACGAGAACATAAAAGTCGTAGAGAAAACTACGGAGAAAGTAGTAAATGGACAAGCCAATAAGCCACAGGATGGATGCTTGCTCCAGAGAAAACAAGTGAACCATTCAAACCTCGAAAGAATAGTTTTTTTTTCGTTCTTTTTTTTTTTACTTTCTCCGACTCGTTCCCTCTCTCCCTCTCCTCTTCACTTTCGGCTCCTTTCTTCTCACACTCCCTTTCCTGTCATGTACGCTCACTCCCAAAGGGTACGGGACTCCTTTCACAAGGATCATACGCTAAGGTCTTTGCGACTTACTCAAAAAAGGGGATAATATTATACATAAGTAAGTTACGTATGTAATAGGTATAAAGTATGTGTAATATGGGAAATGCTAGAATAAGTAAAGTGAAAAGAAATATGGCTGCAAGTTTATTTCTCACGATAATTATAGCCCATTTGGAAAGATCATGATTGGGAAGAATGGGAATTGGATAGGGTGGCGAAAAGGGAAATTATATCTGAGGAACAATGAATATGATCCCGATCATGATTCTGTTTCAGTCAGTCAGTTGATGTAGCTCCTGACAATGGATTCGCGGCTCCTTTTGTAATGGAACTTTGTATTGTCTTGGTAAAAGTAGCATTTTAATACATTCCACACAGTCAATAATATAGCGTATATTTATATGTATATCTGCTATACTCACTTAATTGTATAAAACCATTGTTAAAAAATGTATATCAAATAGTATATTTGTGTGGGTTTCAAGTGGCTGATCATGTTTACGATTAGTGAGAGAGAGAGAGAGGGCCTGGAGCATGAGGAGAACCCATCGTCATCATGTTTCCGTGATTAACGGCGATGATTTGCTTCACCAACTACAACTTACTTTTTTTGCCTTTTGTTTCCAATGGAGCATTTCCAGAGTGGAGATGGAGGGATGGAGGGAAAAGGTTGCAGTCACGTTGCCTAGGTATATCCTGATAATATCCAATCATCTATCTCGAACATACATAAGTTATATAAGTAATATTAGAATGACTGGATATTCTATGAGTTTGGTTGGTTTGGTCTGGCTAGAACCAAAACCAAGTTTTGACCTTTCACATTCTTTTCCCCTCTATTCTCTCTCGAGAGGGATATGGAATGGAGGGAAATGGCTGAGCACTCTCTGGTAATTTCCCTCCTCCCCGCCCAATAACTCCGATTCAATTAAAAAAATTTGCGGACTTCAACAGTTCAAATGGAAGAACGATTTTCCCCCTCTCTCTTGGAATGAGAAGCACAGCTATCAATTTAAATTGGGCGTTATCTCAGTTATCCCAAATGTATATCTATCTGATCGTGAGTAAAGTGCATAAACAGAGTGAATGCCAACTCAATCCGGTGGAGGAGAGTAATTGAAACAAGACAATAAATTCTTTTTCTGCCAATTCATGTTCCAAAACCTACTTACCCAGTTTATTGTCACTAGAGTCAAGTTGTATATGCTCCTTAAGAAGAAGAAGGAGAAGGAAAAATTCGACTGGAGTATGAATGGAGAATAATATCATTCTTTTTATATTTCCCCCACTCTCCCTACTTGGGACTTGACTGAGACTCTCACTCCCCCATGATAATGGTTGAAGAGAAGGACGATCCAACTCAGGGAAATGATACTAACTACCACATTATCTTCTCTTCCTTAGGCGATGAAGATTCAATCAGTTGAGATCTGCTGGAGCTTTGCCGAGCTGATTTTTTTCTTCTTCCATCTTGGTTCCCTTTTCTCCAAATCCTTCTAACCCGTTACATATATCTGCATTTTTTTCTCGTCTTCCATTCAGAGAGAGAGGAAAAAAATCTTGCAATTGGATGGGTGATATGGAAAATGACTATACATACATTTGTAATATAAGTATACACTAGAGCTAGGCTCTTATAACACATTTCTTTCTGACTTTCTCTGGGAAGTAGAAAATAAAACGGGACATAAGTACATATACTCACATCCTCTCTCAGAATACCGCTTTTAAAGCATTTTGGGAAGAAATCTGTTGGATATCTTGATGGTAAATATCGACAAGTAAAAATGAAAGGCTCGTTTATCTCCCCCTGCACTAAAACTCTTGGCTTACGAAAGAGTGAAATTCAACAGCATTTCTCCTCTCACTATATTCATTGGAGAGTGACTTGACTTGACTAGCACAATGTGGATGGTGATGGTATATAAATATCTTAGAGAAGAAAAAAAAGAAACGGGATGATTTTCTTCTTTTTTTTTCTCCACTTCTTGCAAACAATTGCTTGATCAGGAGAGGAGATTCATCTATTTTCCTCTCCCGGGCTTTAACTTGTTCCATACGATCATCAGTCACTCTCTCTCTCTCTACGAATGTGAGAGAGAGTTTTGGATCGGGTGGTTGGAAATATATCGGAGAAGAATCCGTCGATATATTTATAAGTACACTATGTCATTGATGCAGCATCAGGATCAGAAACTACTCCTTAGTGAGGGAGAGAGTGAAGAGGATCCTTTTATTTGTCTTTATTTTAAATAACCATACAGCTCCAGCCAAGACCAATCTCACTCTGACCCGTGAGATGTTTTTACCCGGTAACTTTTCTACTTCTCTCCGAAGGAAGGAATTCTCTTCAATTTCCTGAATCCGTTCTGCCAACTTCAAGAGAAGAAAAAATATATTTAGGAGAATGGGATCAAGATTACAGAGAAACACCGCTCACTCAATATATTTCCTATTTTCTTCTTCATCTTTCCCCTTCCCTTCTCATTTAAGTCGTGGTGGTGGAGATGGAGAAAGTGATATCCAATATCCTTTCTCCCGCTCTCTTGTACACAAACAAGTATAAGTAGATACATAAGGACTTGGAGAAATGCAATCAAAGAACGGGTGTAATACATACTCACTCTCCCCTCCCTGTTTAAGAATATAATAATGGAACAAACTATGATATGGAGGGATGAAAAAAATATCCAGATCCTCATCATCATCATCATCAACCTCATCATTCTTCACGATCCTGAAACTTATCATCACACACCCATCATCATACATAAATATATACACATGCCACCCAACTATTGGATTATACATTTTACACTCACTATCTTTACATACCTATCTCCCACCGTGAATGAATGAATTTTTTTTTCACATCTCTGAAGAATGCTCTGTAATAGTTCATGTTGTGTGCGAGTGTGTGTGTGTTTGTGCTAGGAGCACGTTCGTGTTCCACCACCACTTACTAGGAAGTGAAGGAACGCCTCCAGTGAGGAAAAAAAGTCACGACATTGCATTTACCAGTTTCATTTCTCTCTTCTTGGAAACGTGGAAAAAATGTAATTTAGCATTCCCCGACTTGGTTAAAGGGGGAGAAAAAAACTTTTTTTCACACTTTGTAATATGAATAGTATTGTATCCTCATATCCTATCCCAACACGATTCAAAGGCTGATGGTGAATAGTGAATGGTGAGGGAGGACTCACTCGTATTCTTCCCTTAGGTAAAATATAATACATGGAAGAAGGTCAAAGTGCATAGGTATCTCTGGATAATCATATATCCATCCTTTGATTGAGGTACAGGATGGGACCTCATGTCTTCTCCACTTTCACTCGAAACTCCATTCATAATTTGGAGGAGAGAAAACACGAGATGATGAGACTATTTCAGGATTATATAGAAAGGGAGATGATGATGAGAGAATAGTCGAGGTCGAGCCAGATCGTGTGGTGTCCTCCTGAACGAACATAGACATAGTTTCACATGGGATGAGAGAGTATCCAGTCATCTTCACCATTTCCGATTTCTTTTGTCATTGAATCAGGAGCCGTCAGGAGTGGAAAAATAATGCAGCCAGCCCAACTCGTAAATAAAGAGGAGAGTAGAAAAGAGTGAGAGGACGTATGGACTTTGAGAGAATGAAATGGAAAAAATATATAATCCCATATCCCATCATACTCCTTCGGCATTATCGACCCCTCATCAACTGATCTTTTTTTACGTTTCCTTTTGCTCAGGAGAAGGAAGCCTATTTGTCCATCATTTCACGCTAACCCGGAAGAAGGCTATTTTCTTCTGATTCTTTGGACCTCCTCTCCCGCTGATTGAGATCCTGTTCGGATGATTCTGTTTTTGCACTGGACCACTCCACTCTCTCTCTCTCTCATTCTTATTTAATATATATAACATCAGGAAATGGGATTAGGGCCTGGATGGGAAAAAGAGCATTTTTCTTGGCTTGGTGACTCTATTCCTAAGTCATCTCATCTCCTTTTGTATTGTTCTTTTTATTATTTGAGCACAAAGGCTACAGCTGGAGTTTGAGATGGGCTGCTCCTCTCCTTTCTTCTTTCTCTCTCGTTCGGTCTAATCCTTTCTTTCCCCTTGACATGTCAGCCGGACAGTTGTACAAACCGTGGAGGGAGGCGGCCCTGGTTCTGGTTGCTCTTTTACTCGATGGCCTCCAGTAATTGAAATCGGGAATGGTTTGGCTTAAGAGGAATTTCCTTTTTTATTCCCATCCCGGTTGGCTTTTATATCCCCTTCATGTCAAAAGGTCAATATCTAGGTAAAAGTTTTTTCATGTTTAGGTCGGACCGGAATGACTGGGTACATTGTAGGGACCAATAACATTTTTGTAGATGTCTTTTTCCTCTTATTCCGCTCGTTGTAGGCTTATACCATTCAATTTTCGGCTTTGGCATATCGTTGAATTCTTCTCGCCATATCTTGCTCTGGTCGTGGGGTGATATGATAGGGGTCATTTTTTCTTCGTATTCCTTTCGCTTTTCCTCTCTTCTGGATTTTTTTCTTCTTCTCCTCCATCTACACATACACACACATCAATACAATTATCTTCCAGTCTAATCTACAATCGGAAGCAAGCTTGGGAGGGCAGTTAGTTGGTTGGGGTTGATTCCCAACTGGCTCCGGTTGGAAATGATATGATGCGATATGATATGAAATAATAAAATGAAAGGACGACGTGAGGACGTGACTGTCTCCCTCTGTATTTTTATCTATGGGTTTTAGGTAATGTAATATGGGTTCATTATGTCATGGCAGGGCAAAGAAGAAAATAGAATTTTCTATTCCGTTCACTTTCTCTTCCCAACCCAACAACCCCGTTTTCCAGTGATGTGTTCTCATCATCACCATTCGTTCACATCTCATCGTCCTGTCGTTCCCATTCCCAGATCGTTTCTCCTTTCACCACTTTTCATCTGTAGAGGCTAGCCATTGTCCTCCTCATCGTCAACCCCGTTAGTTAAGATGTGATGGGAGTGTATGACACACTACTAATCCGTAATTTTCCATGCATGTCGCAATCCATGTCCGGAGAACTGGAGAGGGGGGAGGGTAAAGATAGGACCAAATCACGGGAATGTGCCATGGGATTAGCTCACAGTTCCAAATCCAATTTTCCCTTCATAGCGTATCCCCTTCCGGTTCCTTTTCTCTTTCCCCGGCAGATCTCTTTCTCTCATCAGCAGTGAAGAGGACAAGACGTACTCCATGTCATGCCATATAATACTCCCCAACAAGCAGATACGTATTGCATTGCTCTCCATGACATCAACTCAACCAACTTCAAAAATTGTTTCACTTGTCTTCTAACTAGGGATGTTCCTAGTAGACTTATCGTTAGTTGTTGGATTTTAACTATGGTTGGGCTTTTAAATGACTCGTGACTATATTAAAAATTATCTACATAGGTATCCAATGAAAACGCATAATATTCTAAAAATATCCAGCCTTTATAACCCGTGACGAACTATGAGCATTTACAACGACACGTATTTTCCTCACGGCAATTCCATATCATTTCGTGATCATAAACTCCCCCCGCATAATATACGGCGGGGAAGGGCTCCATAAACATAAATATAAAATGATGGGATATAACTAGTCCTTAGCTTGCACACACATAGCTAATATATAAAACGACCTGTGTGACTACTCGTGTGAAAATGAATGGGATTCAGTAATGCATTACTATTTCCAGTGATAAGACCCACTCTCCTCCTGGGCTCCCATCTTTCTCCCTCCCTCCTGGATTCCATCTTATAACTATACCTAGAGCCAAAAAAGGCCAACACTAGTCATGTATCCAGTTTTATGTGAAACTAGGCTCCTGAGAAGAGGGGAATAAAGAGGAGGAGGGGGAAGGGAGAGGGAAAACAGACTAAAAGTAGAAAATCCGAGACGCTCCTCTGCAGCTCTCACCTGGGCTGTTACGGAGCCCTATATATTATTCGAAAAAAGCCTTTAGTCTTGCTCCCACACCCACCACCACCATCATATTCATGGATCCTTTCATCACACTTATTTTCCTCGATGTATGCTGTAACTTATAAAAAGAGGGCCAACACCATAGCCATATTATATTTTATGTGAAGCCTACATCCAATATGATATGGAAGTTGGTTTGGAATTGTAGGAGTCGAGTTTGCGTTTCCCATCCCGTTTCCTTCCCCATCTTGCTCCATGTGAACCTAAGCCTGGAGCCTTTATCAATTGTGCGATGGTTATATCCGTTTTAGATTGGGGGCCTGGATTCTGGGAATAGATTTTATTTTCAGGTGTAAATCAACTGATTCACTTTTTACTACACAGTCTGTATCTCTCCCCTAGAACGTGTGCAGACATGTAAATATATATAACCGTGCATGTCGTCATCATGAGCATCATCATGATCATAGGCACATATATTTTTTTACCTCCTGTAAAATTCTCTCGTTTAACTCTGAGATTGAGATTTAAGCTGGTTCTCACACTTTTTTCCACGGGTGGAGGGAGAGAGAGTGAACCTGGATGGGGAAGGGTGACAGTTGATGGAATTGTTTTCTATGTTTGCTGTTGGCCGTGGGCTTTCTCCCACCTCCCTGGTTCGTGTCTTGTCTTGCCTTTCCTCACCGTTCCGCTTTTACTCATGGTCCATGCTCTACATCCAGAATCCAGTGCGTATTTCAGTTTCGTGAGGCTTATGCAAGATTTGAATATGTAGAGGGCAAAGTTTAATATTGGAGCCACACGGTTCCTCTCCAGGATGGAGGTAGGTAGATGTAGTATTCGGAGAAACAAAACGGGGCCGTTGTTGCAATCTAATTTTAAAATATGCCTTTTCTTTCCATCTCTACTAGTTTTTTTTATCTCTTCAACTGATATCTCACTCTTTGCATTACCTAGATATAAACTCCCAAAATACATTTAGAATTACACCCCTTTATTTGCATACTCACTCCTTGGCTCTGCTGCTGCTGCTGAAGCTGCTCTAGAATGACTCGGATGAAAAGTTGGAATTATTAGAAAATGTATGAATATGGTTATGTGCTTGCATGGAGCATAAAATGACATTATAAAATCCAGGATCCAGTTTCCAACTATATAAAAATAACCACATATACTTGTAAGTACTTTCTCTAGTGGTGTGAGACAACTGGCGCAAAATGTGTTCATTGTTGGCCCACACCCCCATCATATCACCATCATCATCCTCGTCGTCATCATTTTCTCTCCCGGGGAAAGTGTTAGTGAGTGAGTAACGATGTAAGATTTTTGCACAGGCTGCCCGATTTCCCTTCTATATTTTTCGCACAAGTGCTGATCATAGATTAGCATATAAGCTGTCTCCTTCCCCTCTCCCCCCGCCCTACTCAGGGAATCATGGTAGCATGTGATGGGAGGAAGAAGGTGCCCTGCCCATCATCTCACATATAGAATGAAATGTATATAAAAGCCTTAGAGGAAAATGCAAAATGGGATAACATCACATGTCAAAAAGTGAGAGAAAGATTTTTAGGACTTAAAAACCATCATGGCTAGAGAGATGCCTAAATGTACTATGACATGTCGACGTGCATATATGATTATGGAGACGTAAAGTGACATTAGAACAAGCGGTACCCTCATACCACAGCATCATCACACACCAAATACCGCCACCAGCACCACCAGCACCACCATGATCATCATCCTCCAAATCAAGAGGTTCAACCACCTTCCATGTAGTTTGCATAGAGGATGAAATTTTCATCATGCTCACTTTCCCCACCATTTTAAAGGAGGAAAGGACACGTTTTTCCTGAATAATATGTATCCCGTCACCACACTGTGTGGTAGACCATCTCAGGATCCCCCTTGTCTCTGCTTATATCAGCCGAATTAATGTTTGGCCAGAAAAAAAAAACGCCATTCCCTCTCCAAAAATTTTCCATTGATGCTGGCCGGGACTCTCACTCTCTGGGAGAGAAAGGGAAAGGACGTAACAGTTGTCCTTCACACTTTCACCGTTTCATGTTTGTCCTTTCCCTGGCATACAATCTATAGCTATGTATCTATCTGGCCAACAAAAAACAACATTTCTCTCCCCCCCCACCATCCACCAGAGCTAATGTCTCTTCTCTGTCGACTATCTTGACTCCGTGACAAAAGAAACCATTTTCACTTTTTCTACGTTGTAGTACTTTATACTTTCCACCTCTTTTATTTGTACATGGTTGGGAGGAGGATGGAGGATATGACTGTGGATGCGGGATATGATGATCATGATCATGATGATACTCCAGCAACCATGTTGGGAGGGAGACTTACTTTCCCAAGTTGGCATCATGTTTTGGTCCAACAAGCTTTATCCCTACCGGATATGATAATGATGTCTGTTCTCGTATTCTTCCCATTTTAACATTAAGTGTTCCCCCATACCCAGACCCATTCCCCCAACAAAGTTTTGGCCCCGACTCATTTCCCATTAGAAAAATATGTGCGGGGAAGATAGTGGGCCCTTATATTATATTTTATACACTACATATTTTCTCTCTCCCCTCATGGGTGTGTGTGTGTGTGAGGAGGAGTGATAAATTCGATAAAAGTACTGAACTACCAGGGATGGAGTCCTTGAAGTGTGTATAAAAAATATAAAGTTGGTGCCATATGCCATAGCTTGACTCTAAGGCAGGAGACGGGAGGAAGAAGGAGAAAAAACCTTAGGAGTCCCTGTGGGTAATGACAGCATGGGTAGTATATTTGAGGACATAACAATAACAATAATAATAGGAGGGCGGATATTAAATATGTATGAATGTGTATCAGCATCACAGCCCTTTCTCTTCTCCATAAAGTCATATATGAGCCTGGCGTGGCTATATTCAATAAATGTTGGTGGAGGTGGCTAGTGAAGATAGCAGCGTTCCCTTGTCTACTTTCACTTCACTCATATGCTATGCCTATATATTGACTTGACTGGAGTTGACTTGAGAAAGCAGGGCAAAGGAAACAGTCAGTTTGGTTATATAATAAAAGGGGAGCGGAGCACCAAACCAAAATCCCATGTCGTCTGCTGTCGACCGCTGTTTCAGCTCCCCACTCCATTCTCGACGCCATTGACGAAGGAGACAGGAAGATGAGAGGAGAGAGCGGAGAACGAGAGAAAATGTGGAATTGGTGTGCGTGTGTGACGGAATGTCGGTTTGGAGATGTTCTCTTTTTCCCTCCCCTCCATCTCTCAGGCTTTCTACACATCTGAATCTACCTTCCCATATCCAGAATTGGAGGGACAATTACTCCGTTCTCACACTCCTTCCTCCTACTCCGCTGACATATGAAATGTATGTGAATTTGTGTGTGCTGTGGAATGGCAATGACACGTCTGAACGAGAGGAAAATATCCTCAACTGAGCTTGTGGTTTCCCTGTTAAATGGGATAATTTTTGGGATGCCTCTTGCCTTTCAGACTGCATCATCCCTAGATAGATACATAAATGCCTACATTCATTCCGTTGGAATTATATTCGTCGATCATCAAAACAGCTCCATCCAGATAGATACGTGTATTTAATAGAGAAATGGGAATGATGATGCATTTTATCACAGCATGGGAATGGGCTCCTGTTCGCCACTGTCTTTTTTATGCCATGCCACCATGAACAATTTTACAACACGTTCCCGTGGCCCCACACAAAACTAATACGGCAGAAGTCAGGGAATGTGAGAACATGATGACATTTGGCATTTGGAATTAATGGTTCGCCTCTTCTCAGCTACAGCTTTTCGGCCCTCTCTAAACAATCCATGCATGCAATATTCATCATCATCGGAAGCGCTGTTTCAGTCCCCCTTCAGATTCCTTCCAATCCAATCCAACCCAGCAATACGTACTCGATCCATCCATTCATGGTACAATAAACCGATAATCTTGATGAATCTGTGTGTGGTTCCAGATGACACATTTTTTCCACCAGCCTATATAACTCCTCCATCGCCATCCACCACATACTAAATGCAAGAGGATTTCAACCAGAGAGAGGAAGGAGTAAGCTGTCCTTGGAGAATATAAGACGGAAGAGTGACTATAACCATTTCACTTGAAATTTTACACAATGTCATCATCACCATCATAGTCATGATTAAGGAAGCAAAATAGTTGCTATTTTTATCAAAATTTTGTTGCGATTTTCAGAAAAAATAGTTGCTTTTGTTGCTTTTTTCAAATTCCGGGTATATTTT
>JAQIXQ010000247.1:0-40426 GCA_034700485.1 Pseudosinella alba | reverse complement strand
CAGTAATAACGGCCATAAAAGCGAAAAGTGAATATTTTCGAAAGCGTCTGGCATGTGCCGTGGTTTCCCATTGCAGGCCATTGCTAAACTGTGATAGAGCTCCAAAAGTTTAAGGATGTCCATATTATGACACTACCACCGGTAATTAATAATTACTAGTAAAACTACATCATAAACGGAAGGCTTACCTCCTCGCGAGCGTTGGATTCGCATGTTTAGGATCGGGAGTGATTAAAGCTGTGCTTCTTCCCGTGACTTCAAGGTCACGGTCGTCAATGGGTCGAAGAGGCTAAGCTGGGAAGTTGGTTATGGAGCACACTGCACTGCTAATACGCATGCCTCAGTTCACTCAAACAGTCCCTGCGAGAAGGTAAGCACTACGCCCCTGCCCTGCTTCAAGAAGAGCAACGATAAAGGCATGATAGGATTCGAATTGAAGTGTCAGGAGAAGCTAGTTCTGTTATTGGGCTGGTGATGATGAGTGATATTGATATGCATGAAATTAGCAGTCGTAAAAAAGTGATTAAAGCAATCTGTCTAAGGCTGATATGATTACGATGATTATGCTGACTCCATTCGACTCGATTGGATTTCCAACGGGAAGGATAGTTGACTAAGCAAGCATTAGCTTGGTACACTACCACGAACACTGCTACCCCATCCAACAGGATAACTATCTGAACAGCAGTTTGGGGAAAGGTAAAGATGAGTTGCAATTTCCACCAGCTCACTTTTCCCGTTGGGTGCTAAGCTGGAGACTGGAGATGGAATCAGGGGAGTGAATTCAGGATAGATTTGGGAGAAGGATAGGCAGGGAAAGAGACATTGGATGGGAAGAAAGCAGTGGGGAAAGGAAAACTGAGGTGAAAGTACAGTGGAAGGTGGTGCGAATGAGTGGAATGGAGGAGAGAGATATGTCCAGGGTGGCATGATGGAAGCAAGTGACTCCCAAGCCACAAGTTCTCCTCCGTTTTATATACACAAAAGAGGACAGGCTGGCTGGAGCTGGAGTGAGAAGATGAAAGCTGGATGCAACAGTGCAGCAGCCGATGAGGCCTATATATGGAGCACAAGCAGCACTGACAACACTTGCGTTGCAGCACACGCTGGAGCGTTGCGTTGGGCTATGGCTATTGGTGGAGAAAGGGCAGTAGGGCAAGGGTAGCAAATGGTTAGCAGCATCCGAATCAGGGCTCAGCACTTATCGTTAGCTCCAACAGGATTTAGCGAGTCGGGTCGGATGCATGGAAAGGCATATAGGGAAAGTGAAACGCTGGGAATGACTGGGATGCGTTCCGACAGCATCTATGTCTGTTATACCAGACTGACTGGTGAAGAAGCATGACCCTCCAGTGTACTTCCGACATCCCACGCAAGAAATACAGGTATCCGTGTTCTGAAGGTAGAGGTTAAAAATCCTTTCTGAACTCAACTTCTCTTTTGGAGCCTAACATTGGAAAAGTAACCCTACTTGTGATGAATTTCAAATTTTCTGAAACGTGACAAAAATCGTCCAAATAACCCAAAATGAATTTTGTATGTTAAAACATCTCTGCATATAAAAAATAACATTCAGCTAGGCAATGCTGACATAAAATGGATTTATACCGAATGTATCTACATAATATCAAATTCTCTTCTTAACCACTTCCATTTCCACCACTAACAAACCCTTTCTGGATTGTAAGTTCAAATGCTTATGCTGAGCTTGTAATGCTTTTTACGACTACACACCTTCAATGACCAAAACACGGAACTGAAAGTTAAAATTATGATGATGACCCATTGATTCAAATGTAAAATAAAATTCTTTCCTTTGACCCCTCTGGGGCCTGGGGTTCTCTAATCAGACTGAAAATCAATTGGAAATTCGTTTTTTATGGAGTACAATAAATATATAACCAATATTTAAAAAAATGGCAAAAACTGGAGAATTACTCCAGGAGACTTCGAATTTGACAGAGAGATAAAGATCTGTAAATCACCAACTCCGCTTTTGTCCAAATCCGCTCCGAATTTTGTCATTTTGAGGTTCATTTTAGACATTTAAATTTTCACATTGTCCCATTTTTGTGATGGCCGTAATGTAAATTTAAACTTTTCACATAAATGTGCATTTTCTGTCCATTTGGAAATATATAAAAGTACAATGAGCTAATTTTACCTAAATTTAGAGCATTAAAAGGCATTATTTGGACTAAATATAGCATTAAGGGTGGATATTTTTTCGAAATTGGAACAAAATAGTCTTGGAGCATTAAAAATCATTATTCTGTGGAATAATTAAGCATTTAGAAATGCCTTCATAAAGCATTTGTTGGGTCACCGTAATAATAATGTATCTGAGCATGCAACGCAACCAACAAAGGCGGTTTGGTTGAAGTGCGAGCTCAGTGCCATCTGCCGCTCCTCTTTCCAACCTCCCAGCCGATAAGGATGCACGCACGCATTGCCATCCACGCAAAACGGAAAGAAGAATAGGCTAATATACTGCAATGTATTTTTGTACAAGCATACAATACAATGACTAGTGCGAGCGAGGGACAAATAAGAGTTACTATTACAGAGATGTTAATGTTATGTAATGTATGGACATCCGTGATGGTGATGATGAGGTGGCCGACAGGGACCGCGGAAACCGGGGGACAATGACTCATTGTCCCCAAAAAGAACCTTGTAATTTGTAATTGGCCACTCAAAAAATTACAAATGTAACTTGTAACCTGTAACTTGTAATTTGAGGACTTGTTTAATAAAAAATGTAATCAGTAATTTGTAATTGAGAGGCCAATTCAAGTAATTTCCCTATCTCTGACAATGACCCCCTTGAAATTGGCTGCTCCTTTTTAAAATACGGTTGAATTCTACCCTTTCGGATCCAGTGAGAATAAAAAAAAATAATAAAAACCTCAGAGACCTCATAAAAACCCCAACCTTATTGTGCTTATTGAGCTGTCGTATTTTATCGCTATAGTCACGCGGAAGGGTACCTAATTCTACTAAAATATTATGGACCTTTTTTTAATTTTTGCATCACATCAAAGGATAACATTTGTCCCCCTCCACCCTCTTCTCACAGCCCCTGCTGGTGACTAACTACTCTTCACTCTACTCTTAGCCTCCTCGTCGTCATCAGCAGGGCAACTTGTTACATCTGTAGATACTCTGTCTATACATATACACTACGAACGAAGTAATTTTTGCTAATACACGGCCGTGTGGATACGGAATTTAAATGTAGCATTTATTCTTCAATACTTTGTACCATGACTTGATTTTTCGTAGGGTAGTTAGTAGATACTTTTGCATACCAAATTCACAAGTTGAATCACAACCCATACCTCATCCCTGAACAGACTGCACAGCTCAGCCCCAGCCCATCCACTCCATCCTTACAGATTCCTGCCAACTACCAAGTAGTGTAGGTTGCGTTGAGGTGGAAGAGCACCACCACCACCTGCCACGACGACGGCTGCTGCCACTACTTGCCACTTGACTGCTTCCTCACATTCACATTTCTTCCACTCATCTGCCCAGATCAGCTCTCGGCTCCTGTCTTCTGGTGACATATTGTGCCGGTTATCTGCCTCTTCCCCTTGTCTGCCCTTCTCGTTTTCGCCTCCTGGACCATTCTGGAGTAGGCTCCCCATCGCTGAGGAGTGGAGTAGTGATTTTTAGTGTCTCATCTGGTTCATGTCTCGTGTCACAGGTCACCGACCGGTGGAAGGATATCATCAACCACATCCCAGCAAAACATAAATTCAACCCACAGCAGTTCTGCAGCCATCAGTGTCACTCTGGGCGGCGCATGGGTGCACACTTCAACCATTAAGTCCTCTCGCATCATTTTTCATCACCTTACTGGTTTAGGAGCATCTGTAATCATCAAGACTTCCAAGCACCTTTCTTGTGCAGGGTGCTTCCAACAATTCAACGTGTTATTTATTCAGCTGTTTACCCCCCCTCTCGGTTTCCACTTTTAGATCTAAGGAAGGAGTTCCAAAATCCAAAGCTACGCCCTACGCTGATACCACACTTCCACCGGGGAAGGAGTCCTTGGAGAAATTTGATAGTAGTTTTTTGACGTAGAGTGTAGAATGAGTGCTTCCACCACGGCAACAACAGCCCCTCCAGGGGGAGGACCTCCGCCAACCCCGCAGCAACTTTTCAAGGGGATTGTCAAACAGGTAAGGCAATAATAAGGGCCAAATTGAGTCCGAAAGCGTGCCATTGGACAGCCATATGGAGAGGTTGATGGAAAGGTTAAGTTCATCTGAAGACTTGACTTGTTATTCTTTTCAGGTTTTGTCCGGTGACTCCATCATAATTCGTGGACAGCCCAAGGGTGGGCCTCCACCGGAAAGGCAACTCAACTTGAGCAACATCACTGCCCCAAGATTAGCTAGAAGACCTGGGGGACCTGGAGCGAAACCGTAAGCCAGATCCATCAATCATGCGCATACCCTATTTTGTTGTGTAATAGTGTGATCGTCATTAACAAGTCTAGTAATTTGTAGAGCTTAATTCCCTCCCTGGCTTTAATTTTTGTTAATCCCTCAGTGACGACGGAAAGGACGAGCCCTGGGCATGGGAGTCCCGTGAGTTTCTTAGGAAAAAGTTGGTCGGGAAAGAGGTGACTTTCGTTGTGGATTACAAGGTGCCAGCTTCTGGACGGGAGTATGGAACTGTTTACCTTGGAAAGGACACTGAAACCGGGGAAAATGTGACGGAGGAAATAGTCAAGGAAGGATTTGCAGCGGTGAGGAAGGAGGGGAAGTCTGACGTGAGTCGCTTGGTGGAATTGGAGGAGCAAGCAAAGTCAGCTGCCAGAGGGAGATGGAGCGCTGACTCCGAAGTAATTTTCAATATTTTTCAAAAACAAAAACATGAGTACCGTGTCCGCGTGAGTTCTCTCATCTGGCTGAACTAACTTTTGAAATTTTGCTTCTTCAATTTCAGAAACATGTGAGAGAGGTTGTCTGGCAGTTGGATAACCCTCGTCAACTCCTCGACAAGCTTGGGAGGAAACCGGTAACTGCAGTTGTGGAGCATGTGAGGGACGGCTCGACAATCCGAGCGTTCTTACTTCCAAGCTTTCATTATGTTACTCTGATGATGTCTGGGATAAGGGTAATACTTTTTCTGTGTTTTACTTCAGACCCATTGAATATTTGCAAGTTTATGTGCGGCGAAACTTGAGTTTTTACACAGTAATGATCGTATCTTTTGACGTGCTAAATAGTGTCCCGGAGTCAAGTTGGATGGGGAAGGAAAGCCGGATCCCAATTCGAAAGAACCATTCTCTGACGAGGCCAAGTTTTTTACGGAAAGCAGGATTTTGCAGAGAGAAGTGGAAATTATTTTGGAGTCTGTGAATAACGCCAATATGGTCGGATCAGTTATTCATCCGGTAAGGAAATGGAATCATTTAATCCATAACTATTTAAACTGATGAAAGGCATATTGGTTAGTAACTAGTAACTGATTCAGTATTAACTTGAATTGTTGTGCAGAATGGAAACATTGCGGAACTTTTGCTCAAAGACGGCTTTGCCCGTTGCATTGACTGGTCCATGGGCTTCGTGACAGGTGGAGCAGAAAAACTTCGCTCTGCTGAGAAATCAGCGAAGGAGAAGAAACTGCGAATTTGGAAGGATTACCAGGCGAGCACCATGAGCAACCCTGCGGCCAACCTGAAAGGAAAAGATAAAGATTTTGTAGCCACTGTGAAGGAGTGCGTGAATGGGGATGCCCTGATGGTACAACTAAGTGACGGTTCCGTAAAGAAGGTCTTTTTGGCAAGTATCCGACCTCCTCGTCAAACTGAGGCGGGAGCTGGGGATGGTGAGGAGAAAAAGAAACCTTTGCGGCCCCTCTACGACATTCCGTTCATGTTCGAAGCGAGGGAGTACCTTCGGAAGAAGCTGATCGGAAAAAAGGTAAATGTAACTGTGGATTACATCCAACCTCCCAGTCAAACTTTCCCGGAGAAGAACTGCTGCACGGTGAAAATCGAAGGGGCGAACGTAGCAGAAGGACTTGTCTCCAAGGGATACGTTACCGTAGTGAGATACAGGCAAGATGACGACCAACGAGCTTCAGAGTATGACACTTTGCTGGCAGCCGAAGCCAGGGCTCAGAAGGCTCTTAAAGGTATTCATGGGAAGGATGCACCAGCCCATCATGTGGTGGATCTGAGTGGCGATGCAGCCAAAGCCAAACAATTCCTTCCTTATCTTCAGCGAGCCGGAAAGATCACCGCCCTTGTAGAATACGTTGCTTCAGGTTCCAGACTGAGACTCTTTGTGCCTAGGGAGACCAGGTTGATTACTTTCCTGCTGGCTGGTATTAGCTGTCCGCGTGCCGGCCGCCAAGCGGTTCAAGGGGGACTCCCAGTTGAAGGAGAACCATTTGGGGAAGAAGCTCTTGCCTTCACCAAGGACATTTGCCATCAACGGGAGGTAGAGATCGAGGTGGATTCAATCGACAAGGCAGGAAATTTCATTGGATTCCTCTGGGTGGATAACAAGAACCTGAGCGTGTGCTTGGTGGAAGAAGGACTGTCCACTGTGCACTTCTCGGCTGAGAGAACCCCTTACTTCCGGCCTCTGCAGATTGCGGAAGAGAACGCGAAAGCTAGAAAAGAAAAGATTTGGCAAAACTTTGTGGACGCTAAAGAGGAAATCAAGGCTGAAGATGACAAGGTAGAGAGAAAAGTGGATCAAAAGCCTGTTGTTGTAACCGAAGTCACCCCAGAGCTACATGTATATGTCCAGTTTACAGAAGAGGGAGATAAGTTGGAAACACTTATGAACGACTTAAGGAGGGAGCTTAATGAGAAGCCACCCCTTACAGGAGCATATACACCCAAAAGGGGCGATCTTTGCGTTGCGCGCTACTCTGGAGACGGGGAATGGTACAGAGCAAGGGTGGAAAAAATGTTGCCAGACGGTGAGGTAGCCGTCGTTTTCGTCGACTATGGGAACAGGGAGAACATGAAGGGGAGTAAATGCGCACAACTCCCTCCCATTGCAGCCAGCAGCCTTCCCCCATTCGCCAAGGAATATGCTTTGGCGTGCGTCAGTCTTCCGTCGGACGTAAGTGTGGTTGCGGATCGGAAACACCGAATTTAAAGAATGATTACATTACAGCTGAGTTTGAGAATAATGCTTGTTGTCTTCTTTTGCAGGATGATTTCGTGTCCGAGGCGATTCACGCAGTGCGTCATGACACTGCGGACGGAGTCTTCCTTCTCAATGTGGAGTACAAAGTTGGGGGGCTGGACTATATCACGCTAGCTGATAAAACAAGCAAGGAGGATGTAGCTCAGAATTTGGTGAAGGAAGGACTCTTGCTCGTAGAGAATAAAAAGGAACGCCGACTTCAGAAATTGGTATGAGTACTTTCGATCCTTAAAATGTTCATGCCTACCTGTAATTGTAATTATGTAACGTTCATTATTAGTCTAATTAACCAATTAACTGTGGTTTTGTAATACTCGATTCCAGTTGAAAGATTACAAGTCAGCGGAAGAAGAAGCAAAACGTAAGCATCTGTGCATCTGGCAGTATGGTGATATCACTGAGGACGACGCGAGGGAGTTTGGGATGGGTCGCTAATTGCACCACACCCATTGCAAGTCACGTGTCCGAACCCACTTCACTCAACAATCAACAAAACAAGTAGATAGGGGAAGGAAATGAAGTAACGTGAAGGATTCCATTTTTGTTCTGCTTTATTTAAAAAATAAATAAATAAATACTTACTACTGCTTATCTCCTTGACAGAGATTTACGATAAGATTGATTAATAGAACATGTTCCAGATTAAACAAGCACTTTTACAACAGAATTTGGGGGAAACCAAAAAAACATATTCCTTGATTATCATCATTCACCAAGTAACTTAATGCTAACTTCCTGATTCTCTGATTGTGATCCTTTTTTAAAGAGCCAAAATCAATTTTGAAAAATGTTTATTGTGTATTGTGGAATAGCAAGGTAACGAGACAAATTCTATATTTTGATTAATTAATTTTAAAGGGATATTTCTAAATATTATTAAAAAAAGCTATTTGTATGGATAGAAATAGTATAAAATAGATTAATTACATATTATCGTCATGAGATTTTTGGGAAAGAGTGTTGCGGGACCATGTGAAATGGGACTCTTCGATAAAACAATTGCATTTTCCTTTCGAAGGAATTAAAATATTTTTTGTCTGTTTCCGGGTGTAAATATCGTGAACCTACATGGATAGGAGAAGTGTGGTGCCTCTACGAAAACTCGTAGCATTAAAAACATACTCTTAAAAAATTAACTACTGAATGACCATACATTGAAATTATATTATTCCACCTTACTACTTGCGTATTACTACTAGTGTCTCGTTGTGCAATTTGAACCCAGTTAATTGTGGCCTCAAACATGTTTTTTTTTCATACTAAATATTATCTACTACGTCCATTGGATCTCAGGAAGCGAACAATGCGGGTGGGACGGGCGAATGGCATGCGGCATTGGTGTAACGCTCTCTAAAACACTCTCTTTAGTCAACTTACATTTCTAAAGATGTAATACGCTCAACAAATCAACAAGCCGAGGCCCTTCTATCATCAAAACATTTTGGCTTTTCACAGGGTATACATGACTCATACAGTATGAGAAATGAATTTTAATTATTGCATACCTATCTACTTAATCATTAAGGGCCTTTTCCTTGGGATTGTCACTTTTCGGATGGACATCTAGTCTAGCATGTACCACGTTGCCCCAGTTAGTTCGTGAGTCATGGATCTATTGTTTTAATATATGGAATAATGATTAGTACTTACTAATATGATTCTTTTGTAATTTCGAGTTATTTAACTTGTTATGAAAATAAATTTGACAATCAATTCAATTAAGTCCTGTCGTTCATCATACGAAGAGGCTAAAAGTTCGTCCATCGTTTTAAGCGTTCTGAACACTTGCTTTGAAATCAGTAACGTATGAAGCACATTCATGTTAGGAGTAGTAGAATAATATTTAATATTGAATCAATATTACTGATCCACTGCAAATAAATATGGGATGAATAAATAATATGGAATGGGTGGGTGTTGGGATGGAACAAAGTCAGGCTGATTCTCTATAAAAAAGGTTCCATATACATAACTTGCTTTTATTCAGCCATCACAACACAGGTTAAATAAGTTTAATACAATAGTCACGGTAACAGTGCAAAGTTGAAATCAAGGCCAACTCTTCGCCTCTACGTATCAAATAATATTATGCAGTTATACATTTGTAGTAATCGCAACAACTTTGGTACTTATTTATAGTCAATATGCAAGAAATTATTTCGTTTCTAACTACTGCGCAAGAGTAAAAGGTATAGTTTGTAATAATTGTATTGCCTGTGCGTGCACAGTGAAAGGAGAAGGTATGTGGAGTCCAAATAAGCTTATTATCTCTATCTATCAGCCAACAGCCTTTGATACATATTCTAGAAAGAGTAACATAAGTTAGCACAATTGGTTTTGGAATACGTTATCTGTCTGGGTATTCATTGTTTCCTGAGGGTTGCTGCTGATGCTTGAGAATTGAAGAAGGAATGTCTGGTTTAGTCTTTGCTGGAGCTCCCCTCTCGTCTAGCTAGATCTACCATGCGGAAGATAAGTACCGAAAGTACCTTATCTAAAGGATCGCAGAATCCCCGTTGCATCCACTTTGGGATTGTGATCCTCGCATGGGAAAATCCTAGTTTTTGGAGGATGTAGTCCACTCCGTACGGTTCAATGCTTTTGCCTGCCCAGGAGAGGAGGCGAACTGTGGGCTCGAGCTGCCAAGTCTTACAGTGATAATCTCTCCAATCTCGTTGGAGCCTCATATCGTGTTCTAAGGAGGAGCTCAATGGTGGGGCTAGGCTACTTCCGGTCCTGCTTTTATTGGTCAAAGTTATGGTCGACGATGACGGGGATGTGGATCCCGAACTAGGATTTCTTGGTGAGAGTCCTCCGGTACTAAGTTCGGGACCTGCTTTACTCATATTAGGGGAATACTGGGAGTCTGTATCGGCAGGTTCTACTCTGACAGAAGGACTTTGACTCCTCCCAGCCGCCAACTGGGCGCTCACCAGCTTCTCCTTCTCCTTAATATACGAAGTGATCAAGTCATGGAGGAAGAAGAAAGCCTCTGCATCCACGGTCACAAAAATGTGATCTCCGAATTCAGTGATGAAACTGCACTCCACTACCGGCTTTGTAAAGCTTGAACCCACGTTGGGTGTCCCTGAGCAAGCTTGCAGATGCTCAGTCTTGAAAAACAACTCCAAACTGGGCAGGGCAAAAATAACTTCCCTGTTGTGATTGGGGTCATGAAGACGTGCTGGAGTGCGGCGTTCTGAGCCACCAGAATCCGCTCGTTCCCTCTCCACTCGCTCTCGTTCCCGTTCTAAACTTGGGAAACGTCCAACTGCAATCGGAGGCAAAGTATGAGTTACAAAATGCGGAATACGTGTCTGCGTATTTGAAAGTGTTAAAAATATTACATAAACTTGAATCAATAGATAGGCTTCCATACCGTCATCAATTTCACTGGGAGCGAAGGCATAGTGAAACCACTCATGTAATGTTCTGAATTGAGGTGGGAACATGACATTCCTGGTAATCCTGCAAACCATCGCCATGCTTTCGTGCTGCACACTGTTAATGCTCATCGCATGGCTATTCTGCTGACCCAAACTAAAGTTGAGATTCTGGACGACGTGCACGCAGTAGCTGCTCGCATTCGCGGCATTGGACGAACTGGGCGTATGAGCACCTTCCGGTTGCCTCGTCTCCTGTGCCTCTGTCGAGAAGGAGATGAACGGTTCTTTCAGACTAAACAGCGCCCAGCTTTTTGCTTTGAAGTTAACACCGTGGAAGCAGGCCAGGCTGATGTTGTTTCCATGAAGATCCATGGTGCCACCGAGGACGGTACCAGCCTCGGGAAGAGGAACCAGCATGGAGCTGATCGACATGAGGCTCACTTTGTCCAGCACTTGCTGCCAGTGACGATGATGCTGGTGCTGAAAGTAGTTCTTGCTTACTTCCTCGCTGTGATGCTGTCTCCTCCTCATGTTTGGTGTGAGCTGTCCATCATGGTGCATGTTACTCAGGACCCACTTGCTGCTTTTAAATTGCTGGCTGAAGAACTCCTCCAGTTTGCAATGCATCTTGAGCAGGTCCACTGTTGTACTTTTTGAGATCATTAGTTGAAGTTGATCCCATCCCATGTCGCCGTGGATGAAGATCATGGCAGGTCTGTAAGTAGAATTTTCATATTATAAACTATCAGCAGGTTGATTATAACATAATGGGCATTACGTTCAGCAAACTCCTAATGTGTTCACATTAATGGCTTGTCGGTTATCTAAACGTCTCTCGCTTTAAGGCAAAACGAGAACTGCTTGGTATTTAAATGAGTATCGTTATACAACGGGAGACGGAAAACCTACCTGTAAGTGGCCAGGACATCTTCTGAATAGTCGTATCGGGTCCTCTCTCTTTGCTGCACAAGCCATTCGTCCTTCAGTTTCACCTGGAGCCCACTCACACGGCCCATTAGCACACTTGTTCCCATAAAGTCAAGTCGGAGTTCCAGGCCGTGCATTTTCAGACCAACAGTGTGGTGAGGTTCTACCCCGGGGTCCTCTTGTGCTCTCACATAAGTATTCAGCGTTGTGAGTTCAAAGGTTCCTGCGACGATACCCCCCTTGGCTTCAATGTACGAAGAATTGAGACCCACCCCGATGTAGAGATTCTTGTGACCCGTACTCCCGATGGACAGCTTCCCTTCAGACTTTGCATCCCGGATCAGCCAGCTTACATTACCCATCACATTTCCCATGTTCATTTGGACGTTAAGCTTGGTGAAGTTGACAGTAAAAAGAACAAGAGTTTCCCAAGCTGGGAGGGGACTCGACTGGTTTGAGGATTCACCTTTCCCTCCCAGATCCTTGCGCTTTCGGGCAATCCCCAGGTCCATGCCGTCACCGCGACCTTTGGAGATCGTTCCATAGGACAAGGAATTCCGACGGGACGAGGAGCCGAATGGGGTCGAACTCTTTGGAATGGTGGACGTGATTGTCGCACTCTCTTTCGAGTCTTCACCCAAAATTGCAGTTGTGGACATGTCACCCAAGAACACTCGTCGGACTAGTGAACGTCTGTACCATGCTTTCGGGAATGCCAGAATTTCGGTAAGACGACGCATATCATATTTGAACGAGGCTGATCCAATATCCACGATTGCTGAAATATAAGAAAATAGAAGTGTCAATATTGTTTTATTGTTCTAGACTAAAATAAATAATGATGCAGGATTTTAAATTAATTTTAATTAATGCCGACGTTTCATTCACTAAACTGTACCCCTGACCGAGAGCGTTGAAAAGATACAACTAAAATATAAATTGGATAAAAGAATAAAAGGAAGTTATTTTAAAATTTAACATAATTTTTTAAGATAATGTAGCTAGAAGGTCCTTGAACCAATAGGTAGATACGCACAGTCAATTTCATCATTCCAATTTGATAATTAGACACACCTCGTCTTAATTGGTAGTAGCTTTTATATAATTTTTCTATGTTAACAACGATTTAGGAACTAAAAATACTTTCACCTCACCAATGGAAATGGAATATGAGTGGACTCACGATCAATGGACGTTTGTCCTTATCCACTTGTTATCAAAAGAGATTGAACAAGAATTAGAAACACTACTCAATAAACTTACTGGAAAATCGAATGGCAGCCTGATGAGATGAGGAAGAAGCTGCAGGTGGATTACCAGGACTAGGTCCAGCCATGCCCTGCTCCATAAAGAGAAAGGTGTTATTACCGGAACTCATTAAGTGGACTTTTCTACTTCTGGACAAGTGAAACTTGACAAATTCCACGTTCATGCTGACGCTGTCTTTCCTCTCGTTGTCGCTGAGCGGACTCCACTGATCTGCCTTCTTGGCAGCGCCATAAGGGTGAAAGATATACAGAGAGAAGTCGGATAGGCAACCTGTTACAGAGAGGCCACCAATTATTGAGGATGATGGCAAGGTCGCAACAGTGGATGAAGTAGAGTCCCGCTGTCCACTTTTCTCAGTTCCGAATCCCACCTCGGAACTTCTGAATTTGTTGCGGAAGGAGGTAGCGGTACTCGGGGGTTGGAAAGAGGTGTGATGATGATGGTGCAGGTGGTGCTTTCCCTTTGGAACAGGCTCGCCCCCTGCATATTCATACTCTTCCTCCGCCCTCTTGGACGAGAACACAATGTCAAGAGCTGGAAGGCGCAGCATGCACTCCACTCGGGAGACAGGCTGGCATGAGAAGCGAAACGTACTAGGCTGCATGTGGAAGTAGACGATGACGTCTACTGGGAAGGATGCATAATATGTGCTGGTGACTGCGTCTTCTTCATCATTACGATTCTCATTGCTCCCTTCCGTCTGCTTTGGATTTGGGTTAGTGCTGCTATTGCTACTTGGTTGCATGACTGGCATTGGGATCGGCTCTAATGTTTGCTCCAAAAAGTCCAGAATATGCGGACTGATGATGGTCTCCTCTGGCACGGAGTGAAGCGTGATCCAAGCAAACATGGATGCCCTTTTTGTGCCTGAGCGACGATTGGAAGAAAAAATTAACCCGGTACTACTCCCTGAATCTGAGCGTTCATGCGTAAACAATGGCTTTCCGGTGGACGCTGTTGCATTGCTGCTGGCAGAGGGAGGTAGACCCCCTCCATTAATACCGACAGGGACAGTTGTAGTTGGAAGGGATGTACAGTCCCGGTCCTCATACAGGGTATGAGAGTCGTAATGAATCTTCACGTCCAATCCTGGAATATGAAATGTGGTCACGTCAGTCAGTGTGCCTCCTTGAGCTCCGAAAGGGGACTTTAGCCGGGAGGTTGACAAGTTATGCCGTCCTTTGCGGGACATGACGGGACTGTTGATGTGAAGGAGACTGTCATATCCAGAACCACTCCGCTCACTACGTTTCCTTCTCTGTGAACAATCCTCCTCGTCTGATTTGGCCTTGGTATGAAGGACACACTTTCCGCTGTTAATGAACACCTTCACATCCAATTCCAAATCCACGTTCGGTTCCTGTGGTTTGCTATGGCTCACAGAGCTCCCAGGCGTCATATGGCCGCCAACCTGCTGGTTTGCATGGTGAGTGGCCTTAGCGGATGCAGGGACCTCCCTACTCAAATTGGAAAAATAAAAGAAATAACCACTTTTAGAAACAAAAGATTCCATTTCCCCAGCTCTCTCAACTATCCTATAAACGGTTATTTAGGCGTACCCATCTGTTTCGTCCGGGTAGTCAGTCGTCCTATCCCCGATATTCTCCCCACTTCCATTCTCAAGCCACACGCCCACAAATTCATCCTCATCATCGGGGGTCGCAGCACTGTCCACGCTTTGCTGCCTGCACCGACCATAAATATAAAAACAAATCACATTCTTTCAAAACGCCTTATGAATTAAATCTTAAAACTCTTGAAACTTATTTCATTTAGTAAGAGCAACTCAGGTTCAGACTTTACAACGCATTGATAAGAAAAACGGTAAATTAAATCTTCTTTGCTACTTACTATTGATAAAGCTTTGAAGTAAAGTAGTAACTCATAAATGTGAAGAGAGATAAAATCGGAGAATTTCACATAGGCCATGCATGCATCACAGAATTAGGATCAAGAGTATAAGTGAATTCGATAAATCTAGTTAATGGAGCATGCACTTGGAACACAAACTCAAAACATTCCAAACCAGAGTGCAAAAGTAAAACAAGTCCATGTGCGTCTGCCGCACGAAGAAACCCATTGTGCGGACGAGGCCAAGCATGCGGTTCAAGCGTATCTTCAGAAAACGAGACAAGGAAAGAAGTCACAGATCTAGGTGAAAGCTGAGAAAAAGAAAGCAAAAAAGCGGCTTTGAAGCAAACTTGATTAGCGTAAATAGCAAAAGAGAGAGAGAGAGAGAGAGAGAGACTGGAGTACCGCCAAGTATTTCCAAATGTGACCCTCTGCTTTGCCCCCCGGTGTTGGTGAAGTAGCAAGGAAGAGCGTGACGACGAGTTGGGTGAGACACTCGAGAGAGAGTGCGAGGGGGTTGGGCTGCTTCCCACCATCTCCCCAGGACTAATCGAGAGTAAATACCAGGACAAGGATACACTTGCATCAGTTTCTACCTTTTTCGCAGTGCCGGGCCTCAAGTTAATGCTACCTTCCTACTTCTACAACCACCATTCCCTGGATTACTTTACGTTAGTACAATATGTTCTAGATTTGGGGTACCAAGAGCTTCTCAACCGTCAACCAACAACTATTGGCCCAACCAAACCAGAAGGATACAAATGCAAATTACGAAAGAGTGTCATCAAACTTTGGTTCATCACTACTTACTGGCCAAGAAAAACTATGATTCCCACCTGAAATTATACCCTTCCCATATCTAAAAATAATGTAGGGCGCGGCTAAGTTTCGGATGTCAATACTCCCAATAGACTCAATCCCAAACAGTCCTTGAGTCCTTCAACCAAACTGATGATAGCAGTTTGACATTTGACAAGATAAAATGATAACCCATAATAATTTAATGGACACCAGGAGATGGATCTGAAGACTAGCTCAAATACATTCTTGAATTGTGAGACTCCCTGAAATGGTGTGATCGTCTTTCACTTCCTCTTCACTAGCTGAATGACTTAAAGAGCCCTGAATACTATACTTCTTTATCGTCAAAGATTCACTTGCACTTTAACATAGTCATCATTCCAGTAACTAATCAATATACGTTCATTTATCGTTAATTTAGGATCCCTTTTACTTGTAAGTACGCACCTGGCATGCCATGCCGTTGATCATGAATCATGAACAACTGACCAAATAAAAAGTACGTTAAATGACCATTTACCATAGGGATTGTGACTTCACGTGTTTTTCATGACCAACGACATGTAGTTCTAGAAGTAATCAATGGGGATTTGATGACAAAACACACAATCTCAAATTTAAAAAAAAAGGTTTACCTCCACTCCGGTTGCTTATCAGAATCCGGCGTCGAAACTGCCAGCGATTTGCTTCTATGGCCCAACGTTTTTCCTTCCCTACCGGTCCAGCTAAATTTATCGCGGATTCCTGTTGCCTTGGTACTTTGTCTCCTCAGCTTTTTAATCCAGTCACGCCTGAAGTCACGGAAGGCCACATTTTCCAGCTCCTGTAATTTTTTTCGCTCTTCTTCAATTTGGGCTTGAGGCGAGCCAGCCTTATTCAATTCGTCTATTAGACTGATTCTCTCCTGCATCTCTTTCTCCAGCAGACTTCTCTTCTGCTTAGGTCCCACACTTGGATCCGTAAGGAAAGCTGGGAGATTGTCTCCACTTTGTACTGACTTCTGCCTTCGAAGTATAACTGACTCTTGGGATACGGAACGGGAAGTCCTGGGTTGATGTCGTCTTGATGCCTCTTCCCCAACTACCATCGTGTCCGGGTAATCCTCACAATTTCCAAAGTCATCCCGGCCCTCTTCCTCCTCATCTTCATCTCTGTCGTCATCGTCATCGGCTACTGCTTCATCGTCCTCCTCATCCTCCTCAAACGCTGCCAGCGTTGTGAGAGTGTGTCCCAGGGCACTGAGTTGCTTCCCAATATTCACATCCACGTGCATATCCACTCCTTCCATTTGCCATTGGACATTGAGAAACCACTTAGCATTCCTCCCCTCTACCTTCTCCTCGGAACTTTTCCTGGAAGTGGTTCTGGAGCAAACTTCGTAAGTACCCTCGCTGACCACGCAAAAGTTCATCACTGTGGGATCTAGTAGGTTTGGTTTCCAGTCATCCATGCTCACCATGTCGTCCGTGAAGCGGAAACAGAGCCCTGTAAACCGCCCTTTGCTTACTAGCGAGCCAGAGCTACATGCAGAAATGGAAGTGCTCTCCAAGGTGACGACAACGGCTCCCCTACTTTCGGCATCCGCTCGCAGTCCGTGGGGGCTGGGATTTAGTGGGATGGAAATACCCATGTCGTTCACCGTCAACTGGAGAAAAAGCGTGCTGGATTGGAGAACCGGTGGTGGCTCTAGGGGCTGTGCTGGCTGAGGTCGATTTTGTGGCAAGTGTTCCCTGAGAACTTCTGACTGGTGGCCACTAGTCACCGCCGTGCAGTGCATCACCTCGCTGTTAAGGTTACTCCGTTGCTCATTCCAGTACTCGTATGCACTCTTGTAATTTAACCACACTAAAATGGCTTTGTCTACCGCAATTGGCTGCACATAAATGAGTGGTCTTGTCAGCGTGATTAGTACTACTTCCTTGTCTTGTCCTTCGGGACCAAGGAGTGTGGCGGAGGTAGAATGACCACTGCTCATGTCTGCGACGTTTTGCAGTCCAATTCGCGTCTTGAAGAAGGCGTATTGCTGGTACTCTGAATCTGCCTCCTCAAATACCATGTTCCTTATTAACTGCCCAAGACTCAAATTTACATCCACCTGGGCCTTAATGAACACTTTGTTAACATCCAGATATTGCGGTTGTTGCTGTCCCACGGGTTGCTGCTGATTGGTGCGGTGATGATGGTGATGGTGGTGTCCCCGTTTCTTCTCTCTTGGGAAGCTAGAGTGTTGCTGTGCTTCTTCATCTTGTTGGCCAAGCTCCTCATCCTCATCAGTCTTCACTCGATTGCTCATCTGAAATTCCAAGAGGCCCGTCTCCAGTCGTACTGCTGTATTTGTGGGAGTGGTCGCTGTGATCTGGATGCTCTGGAGACGGACCACCAAGGCAAAGAGTAAGCTCCGCACGGTGCTCCTAGAAGTGCCGTCGTCCTCCCAAAGTGGAACCGGCTTGTCTCCTCCTGACATTTTCAGTACCACTTCGTTTACTTCCTTCATGAACACCTTCTGGACAAACACGAGGTGGTTTAAGAGGTCCGTGGTGAGGCAATGCTCGAAGGCTCCGATGTCTGCAAAGGCGGAGAGGTAGCTGCCGGTACGGAGAACGACGCCGTCATCGGTAGTCATAGTAGCTGCTTGAGGTGTCACGCCAGAATTTTCTTCTTTCGGTTTTGGGGGATTATGATCCTCCTGGATGTATTCTGCACTGACGTCAACCTAAAATCAAAATATCACCAGATTATCAAGGATTGTCAAGCCTTAGAGGAACACAATGAGGAATTCTCATTCTTCTCCTAGCATGGGTTCTTTTGGACATGGATCATTCCTGACTAGCCGAAAACTTATAATAACATATAATTCATAACGTACGTATACGAGCTTCTCATGTGCTTCATATTACATGTATTTTTAGTTCAACCGTGACCCCTACCTGTGGGAGGCTAATACAGGCCGCGCTCGGCAGCGTGCTCCCTTCACTTGCCAAGGTCAGCTTAGTGGTAAAGCTGAGCGTGTGAACAGGTAGTCTGATCTGAAACTTTGCCTTACTCCCAGTAATTCCACAGCTCTTCACCATCTCCATCTTATACTGAGCCTGAAGGCTAGGTAGCAATGCAGCAGTTATACCGAGACTTTGAACCACTATCGTGAACTGCATCTGCAAGGGTTGGAAGAATGTTGATTCGCTGGCCTTCCTTTGTCCAGTCCCCACCTGATGGGGCTGACCATGAGGATGATGATGATGGTGCATAGCATGAGCAGAGTCCATTTGATGGCCTAGATGAGTCGCAAAGTCCACCTCATCAAAGGTTGTCCCCCTGGAGATTCTGCTTGCAGTTCGATTCACGCGAAACTCTTGCAAAGTGTTGGAAAGCTGTTTCGTGCTTCGGGTCATCATCCCGTGGAGGACAACCGGATGCTGTGGAATGTCAATGACAACGGGACCTACTGTGAGCAAGGCGGAGTTTTTGTCTTTCATCCTCCGACTCACACTCGAGTATAGGGCCCCACTCTTGGAAACAGAGACTCTCACAACCGTCTGTTGATTTGGAGCTACGCCTTCCAACAATACGATCATTGATTGGCCAACGTGACCAGTCAATGAAAATTCTACAGCTGCCGGCCTCACTTTTTTCTTGTACGAGCAGCTAGCTTGCAAATTCATTATCTCGGCTTCAAGCTTTAGGCCACTCAGTGTTGCCAGAAGCCTCGTCCTCTGAATGCGGGCAATGCCGAAGACGGAAATACGAGGAGACTCAAACGGATGTTCTCTCTGCTTTTCCAGGGAGCTTGTGATGTAGTTGGGTTGAATCATTTGCTCTTGACTAGTCTGGCCCTTTTCCGCCTCGTCCAGAACATCTTTTCCGGTCGGAGGGGATACCATGGGTGGAGGGTTTGTCCCTTTATTAAAGCTTGCAGAGGATAATGGAGCCGGTGGTTTGTTATTGATGACCGTCTTCGTTTCTGGCCTCGTGGCATATAGATCTAAGAGGTAGTAAATGGTACGCCAACAGTTTGGAGCGGGGGGGCTGGGAACGACGTCTGACACTGGAGCAACGGTGCCACTAGCCAATGGAGCTGCAACGGAACTCCCCATCATTTCAACTGGTGCCCTTAAAGATGTTGGCGTTTGACTTGCACTTGAGTTTCTTATTGTCCCGTCAAAATTCAACTTATGCTGAAGGACGCTTGATCCCTTTTTAAATCTCTGAGCAAAGCTCTGCGTCCTGGTTGCTAAGGCAGATGATATTGTTCCCGACATGCTGTTTGTGGCGGCGGGTGGAGCTTGTAGAGTATTTTGCCGATAGACGATGGATTTCCCCGAAGGTTGTCTGTTCAGGGTCCCCGACTGCTTCCCATCAACCATTGCCTCGCCATCTGAACTACTGCTATTCTTGTGGCGAACTCCCCCGGAAGTGGATACGGCGAGGAGTGTGTTCGCAGCAGAGCTCGGAACCGGAACGGCACTGCCGGACTGTAAGTGCTCCTTCGTGGAAGCCAGCAATGGCCTCTGTTCTCGTAGTTCCATCTGGGTCTCCCTGACATTCTGGTACATGGTTGTGATCTGGTGGAGAAGTCTCAGGAGGGGCATGTTTACCTGCTGGGAGATGTAGTCAATGTTAACGCTGAAGATGATTGCGCTCTTGGCCTGCTTCTTCCAGTAGTTCCGACTCAGATAGATCATACTCCGTCTATTAACCACCTCTCTACTCATATCCGCACTCTTCTGGAAGTCCCCTTCTAAGCCAATCTTCTCGCAAAGGAAGGCAGGCACTTCGGGTGGGATGTAGAGCACAAAATTTACTTCTGGTTTGGACTGGGGTCCAGTGGGGGCTCGACGTCCGAACCCTTTCAGTTCACTCTCCACAATGTCAATACGCAGGAGGTCGATCGCCGCCTTGATGCTCATGTGGGAGCCGAGGTGGTCAAATGAGTAACCCATTATTTGATGAGGCATTAGACCCATGCTAGTGAGAAGGGGCTTGAAGATGACATGAGCATCCAGGAGCATTAGACTAGGATGCTGCGGAAACTTGGTATGGGCACCCAGAAGGAGACTTTCCTCGTGGCTTTGTTCTGAGGAAAAATGACGTTTCCCTTTCATTGGTCCTGGGTGATCAGTCGTGTCATCGTCTTCCTCTTCCTTGGAGGCGGAACTGGTTTTTGCAGCAGCCTCGTTGCTTTCGTTCCACTCATTTACTTGGCGTATTATATCGGATCTGTTGAGGCGTTTATTTCCAGCAGCAGCAGCCCCGGGGGTGCTTCTCTCGGAACCAGCCACCAATTTCTCGCTCTCCCCATCACCAGCGTGAGACCATCGGAGAAGGCTGCTGCTCCCCGCAGAACTATGCTTCGAGTCTTTATGAAGTTTGGAAGCTGTAGCCGTGTCTGCTAACGCCATTGAGTTGAGAGCATTCTGGTCCGGCAGAGAATAGACGTCGCTTGTGCGATTGTTTGTTGGTGGTAGTTGCTTTCTCCTTTCCTTTAAGCCAAAACGAAAATTTAATAAGATTATACTTGCTTATGATAACGACGAGTAAAACGTACAACAGAAAGAAAAATATGTATTGAAGTCTGTTAAATACTCACAGAGAGGTCACTAATGGAAGAAGAGGACAAGTTCCTACCAGAACCTGTAACAAAATTATAAAATCATGTTATTATCCGCGCCCACCTCAACAATTCAGTGCAATTCTACAACAAGCTTGAAAAGTATTTGACTTTCGTTAAGAAGAGCGTACTTTTGTCAAACCGGAAGGACTGGGAGGACACTGTGCCACCTTCCATGTCCAGCAGTGTGGCACGCTCGTCTGTTGTCTCCTCCACTGATTCCCCATCTGAGCCAGGGCTCTCCTGAAACGCAATGATAAGCATATAAGTTCCTCCATTTTTAGATAGTTAGCGAATATTTCATAACGCATAGACATGCTTGACACCAACTAGCACAGTTGCAGTTGCACAGTATGATGCAGAGTTTGGTGGTTATTCGAAAGGACAATAAAAAATGGTTACCTCTTCACTGTGCGGTAGCGTAAATGTGACAGTGAAGTTCTTTGACTTTTTCGACTTGAGGTTGTGCTCGAGGAGCAAGGGGGTGTAGAGTACGTTCTTCCATTGCCTACTCAATACAATCACCCCCTGCCTAAGAGTACTCAGCTGGGGTAGTCGTGCCTCGGTCACATTACCCTCAATTTTCTCCATGTCCGTCTCCGCAATATACCTCCTGAGCACTATGCACAATTGACATGATGGATCCTCCTGTAGCGTTTTTGCCATTGGGGTCAACTTGTTGTACTTGCTCCTCGTAGGCTGATGGATGGACTGGATCTCCAATGCCTCCGCCATCAAACTAGCAAGCAGGCCGGTGGTTCGCCTGGAGTATCCCCTTAGCATTCCCACAATTCCCAAAGTTAGTTGGTCAATAGGATTCAACCAAGCGTTAATGGCGGTGGATGCCGTGCTCACCAAATTCCAGTCCACCCTCGTGTAATCAATCTTTCTTGTTATGGGTGTCTGAGGCGGGGCTGCAAAATTATACCACATTACTTTAAACCTTATGACACATGACGCACTGGCAGCACCATCATCGCCTCCTGCTTTCCCTCTTGTGCATACTGAGGGGGGTGGTCCTCCTCCTACATCACTTTGACCCTCTTCTTGCTCCCCTACTAGAGTGTTGGTCTCCTTATCGCTGCCTCCATCTCCAGCATCCTTGTTTATTGAGATTGAGGCAGAATCGGGAACCTTATCAGCAGTGGCCCCTATGTTTGCCTGCTCGTTACATAATGTGACGCTCACAGTCTCATCTTCCCTTAGAGTCTCCTCAGATTTGTCCCTCCGGCACTCGCTGTTCTTGATCCCTTTGAGAGAGATGCCCTCTAGGCCACATTCACACATAATGAAGCCCAATTTCTCGTCCGAACTAATTGTCCTTTGTTGTGGTTGAGATTGATGGTGGTGTTGAGCTTGTACTTGTTCAGAACTCAACTCTGAATTGGGATCATCCGTTGTGGAATCCTGCCTATGCAGCAATCCATCTGTACTTGGTTGTGCTAGACTACATGGAATCTTTGCAAACCGGAAAAGGACTTTCGAATGTTGATTGGGAATGGCTGTGATCACTGCCTCCTTTAGGATACTACTGTCGTTTTTGAGACGTCTCAGTTGGGCATGCAGGCGGGAGATATCGATGGAAGTGGATATGAGCTCACTTTGCTTCTCCGAATTCTCAATGAAGACCGGCTCACTGAGGATGCTTTCGCTAGTGCTCACCTTGCTCTTCCGCTTTTTCACTGCTTTGGGAAGAATGGCGGGTCGATGAAGGACCTGGACTGTTTTCTTCTCCTGTTCACGGAACAGGAAGTAAATGTGCGTCCTCTCAATTGCCACTGCCAACATAGATACACACATCAAATCTCGAATATTATCCAAAGCCGAGAATGAGATCACCTCCTCTACCACGCTTGCCTGTAGTAGGGTCAGGTTCATTTTTGGGATTGAGATAGAACCCTGGATTGCCGTTTGGAGAACTTGCTCGAACAAGTTGGAATGAACTGGGCTGAGTTCGGTTGTCGCCTCCTGTCTGATCGCAGTATTCCGTTTGGAATTTTGCATCCGCATAAGAAACACAGACTTCTCTTTCTTAAGCAGATTAGACTTCTCCACGCGGGAGATGCAGTCCCCGTGCAAGTTATTCACCATCGTAAGGGGATGCAGGGAGCACAAGGTGGGGGTTATTGCCTCCACAAATTTCTGGAGTGCCTCCAGTAGCATTGGTGAGACCATTATATTCACGTCATTTTTAGTTCGGATCACTAGTGTAGTGCATTCTGAGCTTGTCGGGACACTGGAATCTCCTTCACCTCCACAGCTCAATATTGTTTTGTAGAACTCGTCATTTTCCATAGCTGGAGGGGTGTTCACCGTTTCCCCTTGCTTCATTCCACTCATACCGGTCGACGCTCCGGAAATAGGGGTTTCCCAAAAATGTGTCTGTGACGGTGTGTTCATACAGGAGGCTGAGGTTGGGGTTGTTTCATCTTGTCCCAAGTTGCCACCAACAAAATTCTTCTCACGATCAACCATAGCCAGGGTAGTGAAACCGTCCACTAGTGGTTCGAAATATGGCGTATACTTAGATCCAGCATATATCAGCTTCCCATCTTGCATTTGTACAAAGGGGGCCAGGCCCAAGGAATCAGAGGGGTTGCATGTAGGAGCATTAACATGCCAATTGTCACATTTGAGTTGGGTAAGATGACTCATATAGCAAGGCATGAGCAGGGAGCTTTCCGTGATGGGCTTATTTAGGTGCATTTGTAGGTTGACCATACATTCCTCCTGGACGCTTAAGGCAGAAATAAAGCTAACATCCGAGAGGGAGTCCAGTGAATCATAGCTTCCGTCCCACTGTCTCTGAGCTTTGCCACTCTTTCCCAGGTGATTGCTTAGCGTTTCGTCCAGACTTTGTCGCTCTTCCGAGGAACTTAGCCGAAACAGACGACCGCTTCCTCTGTCAATTTCTTCCTCCTGATGTGAGGAGTAGTCGATTTGGCCTAACTTGGAGTCAGAGATCCTGCTGCGTTCCACCGAGTGAGTGGATAGCTTCCTTCGACTGGTTGGATGGTTCGTTGTGGAGGAGGTGAGGGTTGACGTGTTGCTGCTATTGTAATAGCGCTCATTGTGGGGACTCGCTGAGCTGGAAGTGTGAGACAAGTCCGCAAGCAGACTTGGTTTGAAGGTGAAGGGTGCCTTGGAACCACCTGGCTGTTTTCCCCCAGTCTAAAAAAAAAGGAGTAATTGCAATTATTAATTATAAATAGGGCTATGGCGATGGCAAGAATTGACAGTGTTAGAATGTTAAATTTAATGTTTCCAGCGCTAAACTATGAGTTGAATCTAAACCAGACTATTGCTATGTTATGTTCAATTTAATTAAATTAATATGTATGTATGTTGGTAGCTGTATTTAAAAAAAATATAATTTGAATTTGAATAATGAACATAGCAACAAGTTAAGGGAGAATTAAGACCATTGTGCGCCATATATACACTGACCGTTGTACTATGTGTACAGAACGAACAATCAGTAAAAGCTGGAATGTAGAGATTTGATATTGAGAATTCAAATTTTATTATAGACTCCCTTACCTTACTGTGCCCATGAATCAAATGTGCCCCGCCACCTCGGGTGTACTCTGAAGGCATTTCAATTACGGAGGTCCCTTGTGTGGTATAAGGGGGTGTATCAAAAACCAGTACGCCTTGTTTCAATATGCTCTGCCCAAATCCTGCATCATCGCCCGGTTTATTCACCCGGAAGCAGGCCACATTCACCCCATCCATCCAGTCCTTCTTGCTCGGCCAGAAGAACCTTGAACCACCGGCATTACTGCCAAAGAAAACACATCCACCCGCACAAGCACATCGCTTGTGGCCGGTCCCCCCGCCAATGTTACTCCCCGTGCTACTATCCACCTTCCAGAGGAACCACAACCGCTTCGTTTTCTTGTCATGTTTGGTGAGAAACTTCAACTGTGTCTGAGCCAGCTGGGTACCTCCCCTCAGTGCTAACTCCACACAAAATGGCCCCAACGCCACAGCACCTACTTCTAACCATAGGTAGGACCATGAATTCTGACCGCTGGTACTACTTGGACTTGCTTGGTTTGGACTCGCCTGCGTATGTCCGTGTGTGGTCCAACTAGGCGCAGTCATAGTCTCACTCGAACTCTGGATTATATTGAGATCGGAAAACTGGAATCTCTTGGTAAAGGCAGGGTTGACCATCACAAAGTGCCTTAGTTGGAGATTGGGGATGAGCAAAGTGAACCCTTCTCGCATCACATTTCCGTGCAAATTGCAAATGGCTAGCCGGATTGGACTCACCCACAGACTTAAGGCTGTGCCCCCCTCTACTACGTATACATCGACAGCGTCCACGCTCACTCTCACCATTTTGTACTTAATATCCTCCGATGTCGGGCAGAGGCCAATGTGCCCTTTATGGGTTGTAGTGGAAGGTCCAGGAGAGAAGGAGCCGAAGCTGGAAGACGGTGGTGGCTGCGCAGTCCCACAATGACAACTTCCGTCTCCGCACTGACTGCAAGTGAACGTGGATGAAGATCTTGTTTGCTCCAATCCTGAGTTAATTTGTTCCTCACACTCAAACTGATTGTTTCCGTGGTGGCAGAAAAGAAAAGATTGCGGCGACCGCAGATTGTTTTCCTCGTCCAGAACGGGCAGAATAAAACTTTGGATTCCACTCATAATATTCTCCAAGTGAGGCGTACTCAATCGACCGCTCAACCGACCCAACTGGACCTCAATCAGCCATCCATACTCCAGTGTTTCCTGGTCCAGGCTACGTCCCTCATTGCTAAACATTGCATGGCCCCTCACTTGAAGTCCACTGAGCATTAAATAGCCCTCTCCTAAATGTTTTTCCCCGCAGTCGAACCGCTCTACCATATCACTCACCAGCATCATTATGGGGGAGAGCAGGACTTGAAGCTGTGTCTCTTGGAACTTTTTATTCATTTCAAAACCGAACCGCTCTACGCATATGGTAGGACAAGGGGGATCTTTCTCATTGCAGTTTTTGAGCAAGTGACCTCGGATGTCGTGGAGAGTGGCAGAAACAGTTACGTCAAGGGGTCTGTACTCCCTGAAATCGATTTTATCTGCGGGCGAAGGGCCTTGAATATTTCCTCCTACACCCAAACCAGCCCCTACGCTGGGTTCCATTTGCACCTTACTCGTATTTCCTGTAAATAAATAGCTTGCTCCACAGCGTATCCTTTCCATGTCGATGAACTCTTGGTGGTCACCGAATATATTCTCTTTCAGGTTAATGATGAGCTTCAGAAGTGAGCCATAAAGGAGAAGCATACTAGGTCCCACCTCAAGTTCTACGTGAACCCGGTCCGCCGGTAAGGACAGTGGCTCAAAGTCTGAGTACACAAGACTAGCACCGCTCTTCAAATGCTTTTTGGACTCCTTATCTTGTCCCGGGATGCGAATTGGACTCAATAGGCTTTCCTCTTTTTCTGGGGTTGTCACGTCTGCCTGAGGCGTAGGCCCAAGAGGGGGCATGGGATGATACGTGAAGTTTATGCTGATGGCGCAAATTGGGACTGACCAGCATTCCACCCAGTTATTGCTTTGCTGGCAAATATTCCTCCATTTTTTCGACTTCCCTCCAGTTCGCCTCCCAATCCCCCCTGCCCCTGGTTTCCCCGCCTCTGCGTCATTTTTCTCAGTACCTTGCCTGTTGGTACTGTAATTATGGAGAAAGGTGATACTTCCATCAGGGTTCCTTATTTTTGCAGTTTTGCCAAGACTTTGCACGGCCACGAAAGATGTACTGACTTGGGGCACGAAAAAATTAAGGTCTCCACCCTCGATTTGAATCCAGAACTTGAAGAGGACAGTTTCAGGAAGAAACTCGTGGAACGGGAGGTCAAATGACAACTCAAACTGTTCTCCACAAGCCGCCAGCAAGTCTGAAAAATAATTCAAAATATCAAAATATAGGTAAATAGTAACGGAAGCGTATGAATGGAGTATGTATATATGGCATTAAAAGTTCGTATTAGTCCCTTACTGTTCTCATGGTACTGGCTGGAACAATCTATCCAATTGTATTCATTGGCAGCAGTGACGATCTCGAACTCCTTGAGACAGAAATTAATCTTCCAAGTGTATGGGACGAAATGGAGGATGTCCGGTGGAGTTCTGCTGGACCAGTCATTCACCATCGCCTGGAAGAACCACTTGTGGGCGTAAATTATACTAACAGAGGCTTTACATCCCGTCAACTCAAGCCACCAGTCCTGGTGGTCGTTCCAGTGAATAGGATAATGACTTCGAATCGTAAACTGGAGTGTCTCACTCTCCACAAAGTTGCGATACTGAAGGGATGTGGAGGCCTCTAGATGAAGGAGTTGACCTGTAATCCGTGTCGTGTATCCGTCCGAGTGGACCACCCATGGGATAGTCACTTCCAGGTAGGAGCCAGGCCCGATATTCATGTGAACAGCGTTGGTCTCCTGGTCTTTATTAAACAGAATGTCAATTGTGGCGTCATTAAGGGTGCTCAGTCTCACATCAAATGACTGGATCTGTCTCTGTTCTCCAGGCACTGGCATGGGCGTCGGCTTCATTGGCTGATAGTCCTGGGGATAAAACAACTTGTACAACTGCTCCCTCTGTCGGTCTGCCCAAGGTCCGTAGCTGAAGTCGGTCCCCTTTCCACACTTTATGTCTATCCCCCACATGGGAGGATTTGCCTCAACCAACTCCCCATTAGCAAGTTGAAGCATTTCCGGCTGCGAAGGCACAATTCCTGGTTCGTCCATGTAGTAGTAAAACTCAACCTTGTTGGATGTCACTATCCCGAAGCCCTCTCCCATCAGACGGGGAGGCTCATCCTTCAGCCCAGTATACTTTGGACTTTGACTCAGCACCACTTTGAAGTTCTCAGCCCGACACTTAATGATATGCATGAACTTATCTAGACGTGAGGCGGCTGTCTTCGTGGTGTAAATCACATGCGCCTCTTCCACAACCAAGGCGAGGGTGTAGGGAACCAACATGTTCCCGAACACAACTCGACCACAGCAAAGCTCCAGCTTTATAACAGGGATGAGATCTCTCCAGGAGTAGCCCACCGCCGAGGGGGGCTTCTTCGAGTGTGGTTTGACCATCTCTTCATTCTCTCTTTGGGGACCACTCCCGGGATCAGTGCTCATGTTATTGTTGGCGTGACTATTGGGACTGTTCCCACCTTTACTATGATCTGGAAATATGACGGAGTCCAGGCCGAACAGCTTTTCCAGGCTGGAGTAAAGCTCAGAACGATTGTGCAAATGGTACTCGAACCCGTTCAGTAAGATGGATAGCCGCGTGTCGGAGTGAGACATATCTTCTGAGATATCCTTCGGCACGTATGCCCTCCACCACCGGAATATCACCCAACCATCCTGTATCCTCAGGGAGCAGTCTTCAGTGACATAAGCCACGTCCCGGAACATGATCTTCCCAGAGAGGACTGACATCGAGATGGAGCCTATCTTGACATAACCCGTCTTGATAAACCTGTTGACTACCTTGGTGACGACTAGACCGATAATCCGGGAGCTATAGAAGGTGATGTACAACGCCCAGAATAAGGCAACCCCGAGGGACAACATGAAGGTCAGAAACCGGAAATCCGTCGCAAGAACCACCACGTCATCCACACTTGTCACGTTGAAGATCATGTCCCCTCCCCCCATTTGGGTCTGCGGGGAGTTGTGCACAAGATTTGGCTCGCTGCTGGTCGTGGTACTGCTCACTAGCCGTCCACCATCCCCATCCGTTTCCTCCAGAGTCACTCCCCATTGCTCCGTGGTCCCACCCCCAAGTTGACTCAAAATAAATAGGACCGCCATTTAGTCTTTGAACATCCTCGTCTGACTTGGTCACTCATCCAGAGTTAAATATAAATTTATAATACGAATTTATTAGGTCGAACTTGGAAGTGAGTCTGAGGAGCACCATCATCACCATATCACAATCAGTTATATTAAACTTCTGACACCTGAAATGACTTCTTGTTCTGACACTATTGACGATTGACTATTGTAGCTCCCTAAATAAACCGTAAAAAAATAACACTACTTGCTAATCATTTTCACATAATACCTCCTACACTTTTCTCTGGTGCCTGGACAAGAATACGACTTTTGCTCATCCATGTTCCCCACGGAATGGAATTCGCAAACAGAACTAATCAAGTCAAAATTTACATCAAGTACTCACCCTGTCGTAATTAGAACTTGGAACAGGAAGGGCCTGTTTTTGTGATCAGGCAAAATTGGCAACTTGGCAATGGCAATCCACAGTAAGTGTAAGTAAGAGTGAGAGTGTTGTTGTTGAGAATTTGAGAAGTGGAAGGGAGCAGGTGATGTATGTATACGACTGCACACAGGGTAGTGCATGGGACACAGTGATGTTGATGATGATGATAATCTACCAATGCAAATAATGCAATCATGTTCGCACCGCACCACCGTTCTGTTATGCTATTTGTTGTTGTTTTATGCTGCTGTTGCTGGTCTGATCGTCTGATGTTTTTTTGACAGGAGGGGAGTGCAGAAGAGAGAAGAGTCATGAAATGAAGGAAATTCCATCATGGAATTATAATTATGGGTAATTCCCATTCCATCGCCTTCGATTCTAATACTCTATTCTTTTTTCGATGTGCTATTTGATTTGCTTGATAAGTTAAGGGATTAAAGTCAGAGGGCTAAAAAAAAATATTAGTCAATAGTTAAGGGGGATCACCGTAAAGCGCACAAGTTCTAGACAAGATGTAGCTCTTGGCGATTCATTCCCCCTGAACCTCTCTCCCCACTCACCTGCATCACAAAGAAGCAAGTCTCCTTGCCTGGCAATAAACTGATGATTGCATTTCCTTCCGTCCCAGAGTCACCACATTTCTTTCTCAATTTTGACAACAGCAAACTCTTTTTGCATGCAACAACATTGCCACGTCAAAAACTTCAGCCACATTCTCAATTTCAACCAAACTGTCCTCTCCTACATTCTTTAAATTAATTGAATTACAAATAGGTAGTGGTAGTAATTTTAATTTAATATACATACTTTTACACACTTTTAACGTAACAATTTTATATCGTAATTTCTCCTGAAGGTAGGCTTAATTACAATGACTATTACTGATATGTATAATAATTAAGGCATGCAATTCATTTCCACTCCGATATATCCCCGTGAGTCCCCACAACATTTTTATTCTGAACTGATTTGGGTAGAAAAATTAACATAAGCAAGCGAGAAAAATGATGAAATATAAAAATTAGCGTGCTTTGAGGAAAATGATTGTCCCTCAATATTTATTGCCAGTGCAGTGTCAGGTTGTCGGTACACCTAGAGTAGTAGCCACGCGTCTTGATGTTCTCGTATATATGCTGCTTATGAATCTTATGATAAGCAGCGTATCTGTATTATTTGTTTGAATGTATTTTTAAATTCTTCATATTCTCTCCAGTTTAAAGTTTTGCAAGGTTAAAGGTTTGCACACAATTATACCAATTAATTACTTAAGCACAATTCTTAAATAGGCAAATATGCTTACCACAATAATTGAGATGAATATTTGAGATGATCGATGTTGATGCGAAAGACTTTTAAAAAAATATTTCGGTTGTTCATTGGCTTGCCATGCCATGCCACTAGTGTAAAATGAGTTGCTACTTGTTCAACATTTAACAAGCTGAAACAAATCGTTTCAGTTACCTAATTGAAATAATAATATGTAAGCCTATATACCAATATGTATGTACGAACATTATATGGATTGATGAGGAATAATTTTCAAGTAACGATTGCTTTTATATAGACTCATAGAATCCTTTACTAGACTTACTCTCCTTGCAATAGGTAACTATTTCGATTTCATTCATTCCATGTCTCAGGATTAGCGTTGGGCACCGTTAGATTCGTAGTTGCAGTTGAGCTACTTGCTTGGTATGTGTCGGTTGTGGGTGGAGTGCACGTGCACAGCATTTCCTAATCACCCAAGTTGTTCTGGTAAGCACTGGCAATATGACAATTAATTTTAATTATTTTCAGGCCAGCAAATCTAGAACAGTTTAGAATTTAAAATAATATACAATTTTAGGAAGAATGTTACAATCATTTATTTACAATGTACATAAAATATAAGTTATTTATTTTCTTTAGTTATGTGGAGCTAATATGATTAAATGCTCTCCATGTCAGTGTTTTAAGGCCTAGGACTAATGTTTGTATAAGCAGTAGTGTTGGTGTGATCCGTCCCTCCCCTCCGGTGTGGTTTGCGTTCGATTTTGGAGGAAAGTGCCAGAATTATATCAACGCTTCAATTTATTCTTTGAAACTCTTGGAAATGTTGGGCATGACCGGAGTAGTGCGCGGATTCCCCATTCATAGATCCATATTCATTATTTGTCTATTTTCAATACGTATAATCTCAGAAAATTTGTATATCCTAAATTGTACCTGATAGTGATTTGTCTTTGATGAGTGTTGTGAACAGTTTATTACTGACGTTGAGCTGAAAGCGTAGTTACAATTTTTGGAAACTAAACCCCCTCCAATCATTATTATTACGTGTATTAAAAGCAAATTGACAGCCAAAGTTAATAATCGCGTTAAAAGTGATAAGTGATAAATATACCAGACACAAAATAACAGATATTAATTAAATCACTTAAATGTCTATAATGGCTACAAAAACTTGTAATGGTATGGACCAAATATTTTAAATATATGTTAGTTCAGACAAGTTTTAGGGGAAAGCTACCTCTAATAAAGCATCCCCACTCTCCCACACCGAAGTTTTGGAAATGGTAGCCCCCATGTTTTATTTATGGACTGTTTGTCCTATACATATTTCATGAGTCCGTCCGTGGTCGAATTTACAGCCTATTTTCAGCCGGGCCGGATCCTATGAAGTAGGTCAACGGTCAAAATTATAATTGGCATTATTATAGTAACTGAGAAATTTGTAAACTTTATGTTTATTCTATGTGTCCCTTTTTGATTTCATTCACCTTTATTTTTTGCTTCATCTATCTGTATTTCCTTCCGTTGCACCCTTAGCTCGTTTGCAAATGCAAGGTAGTGCCTATTATTGCAAGCTCTGCTACGCAGGAATCGAATGAAAAGTTTTGAAAATGTGAAAATTTCTTCAGCCACTTAAAATGTTCATCATTATTTCGTAAGCAAAGAATTCAGCAGTCAAGCAAAAAAAATTTAAATAATTCCATTCATGATCTCACTCAATTTAATCCCTCTTGCTTTCAACTAAGAATGTGCCAGCTCAACTGAAAAATTACTCGCAATTTTTGTAGGAGTCAAACTTGATATCTGATCTCATTCACCCAATAAATTATATTTGTACTATATATGAATGTGATGGGATATAATGCACATATATGCTTACTAAACATATAGCTTTATATACCTACCCTCTGATCACTAAAGGGTTCAACAAAGGATCTCTCTTGTGAATGACTAACAATTTAAACCGTTTATAATTGGCCTTGCTTACAAAGAACCGTGCACACCAATAAATGCTGTTGCCTGCAATGCAATTACCTCTTACCCATTGTATACTAATAGATCAATCCATTCTTAAGCCAACAGTGACACTTTACACTAATCTACAAACCCGAGTTTATTACGGAGACGTGATTACTTCTTCCTCTCTAGAGTATTCCTAGCTCTATATTATTTAGCCAGTTCTGTAAAAAATGCTACATGACAGATGAAGAAATAATTATGTCGGACATCCCCGTTTTATTCTAAATGACTTTTGTGCGGGTCTGGCGGGAACTGACGGGATTCATCTTGGGTTTGTCGAATAATTGAGTGCCCAATAAGAGAATTTAAATATTTTATTATTCAAGCTATTCATAGTTCAACTTTATTTTCGAGTAATCTCAATCTCGAATGTAAAAAATGATGATTATTACATTACTTTCCTTGTTGTTACATACATGAACTGTTACAAATAGTTGCGTATGAGGGGTTGAGAAAAAAATGAGCTGTTACTAGTCAAGAAAAAATCAATTTCGACTGGGTGACTAAAACATTTCTTGTGCCAAATCGATGAAGTTAGGAGAGCAATATGCCCCTTCAAAATCTCAATTTTTTATTGTCACCCACAAATGTTATTGCTTGCCCGCGATTATTAACACTGCAATCAGAATTAAAGTAATAATTAATATTATTAAAATTATTGTTAGCTGTTGGCATGTTTAAATGTGGCCAAGTGTGGTAGTTGTGAATTTCATTGTGAATTATGGCCCCTTTCGTTCGTGCACTTTGTTAAAATATTTACCGGACGAGATTCCTTTATGAAATGCTTGTGTAGCCACTGAAAACAACGGGTTCTGATATGAACTCCGCCCAGGTTGAATTGGCTGATATTGGGTTAAATGCTTCGATTTAGAGTAGTTAAACATTTTTTTTTAAATTCAAAAATAATAAATTTAATACAGATTCGGGAGCTAATCTTGCTAGATTTACGCTGTCTGACCATGATACTTATTACATTTTTTTTTGCAAATTTCAGTAATCAAAAAAAAAGTTTAAAATCTTACGTACAGTTTTAGGAATTTTGTACATATTCGTTTCAGAGCACTTACTGCGTTTAAGTTCTGAATAATTTCAAAGAAACGTATTTTCCTGTGAAAGTAGAAATTTACGCATAAGACTGTCATATTTACCACAACCAGAACAGCGATCGATTATTACTTGAACTTGAGTTGGGTGGATTGGGTGGATGCTGAATGGGTCTGTCTTGCAATTAATGGAGCGTTTTTAAAACGGTTAAACATATCCTCTCCCCATAATGATATGCACTACCCAATACTATTCAGTGGTGTAATTACAATCCTCAATTCTATATTATTCTCCTCTTTGTAAATATAATACACAACCTGCACTCATCATCGTAATCTGATTAAAATATGAAATTAGAGTGGTTTTCAAAAAAGCGTTTGGCGTTGATTCGATGGGATTTTATCCTACCTCCTTAATTTTGCTCAACGAACCCAACCATCATCTCATCAATCACATAATAGCAATGCTATTATAGTATGACCGTAGCGTAGTCATCTCAATCTCATAATTGCCTTACATGCTCCACATCGTCCTCATTAACAACTAGAAAAATTGAAGGGAGAAGAAGGGAGTATAATCGGCCTACTCAAGACACATGCAGATAGCATGCCACGGTCAGTTTCATTTTCATCTTAAAATAGTGAACTAACAGTGTCGAGGTAATGGTGATAGTGCAACATTTTTAGCTTGTTAATGGCTTGGTGAAATGTAGGTTTCAAACAAAAATCATCAACTATTTTTTTCTTCATGATTATTGTGATTGCAAAAAATAATTGACATTTATATGAGGTGAGTGATGTGATATGTGAAGATTTACAATAACAATTACAATTTTAGAAAATGAAATTGCGGAGAATTTTTCGTGAAAAGTAAAAGTGCATGCTTTTTTTAGTTTCCGTCAGTAACTTGAGCTGGGTGGAGAGGGATGGGGAGAAGACAATTTTGCTTGTGCATTACACATCATCATCTTCCAAGTGGGATGCTGATCGTATTGCTTCAAGTCGGAAAGTTTGTGGATAGAACTGGTTCAATATCAACATATTTTAGTTTATGACTTTGTCGTTCCCTGCTAATAAAGATGGAGGGGAGGGGATTTAACGTGTAACTCGAACCCGAGCCGGAAGTGACATTAGGAAAATGTGTGAAAAATTGTAAGGTTTAAATGTGTCTTGTGCGGTGGATGGACAATGCAATGGGAATAATTGGGTCTAGTGGGGTGAACTGCTCACAAGGGGGACTGCGTGTGGCATTTTGTATTATCCGCAGCCAACCTGGAAGTTGCAATATATTCCTACAAGTCCTATTCCACGCAATATTCTACTTCGATATTATTTGTCGGGAAGGTAGTGTCTATTCATTGCTTTTAGGTTAAGAAAATAGGCACATCGTCACTTGTTAATTATTGGATTTTAACTCACCATCAGTAGCTACATAGTATTAAATACTAGATATATTTAAGTTAGCTGTTTTGGGTTGGATGAGTATGGCGATTTTAAGTTGTCAGCTACCTACTCGAACTACGTACTCTTTTATAACATATTTTTTTTACATTCTTCCCGTTGAGATAAATTGATCATCTATTTTTAAATCAGAGAGATAAATGAAGGCTGCTACCAGCTACCTAATCATATCGATCAAATTCTGGCTCAAGATTCTTATTTTTGGGATATTTACATGGTTCAAGTTCTTCGGGTAGCCTGCCTATCAAGTGATTAACTCACCAGAAGTCAATAGCAATAGTGAACGAAACCGTAATGTGCAAATTAAGGAACTTGAATCAGTCTGCGTTAGATTAAAACTGTTTTGCTGGACCTATCTCCACCTTATCGGAGGGATTGAGATGATAATGATAAGAAGAAGAAGGTAGAGGGGGAGTCTAAAAAAAACTACGTCATTCGTACCGTAAGAAATATGCCAGTGTTACTGATAAACTAGTCAGTAATCGGAAAGGTTCAGGTTGTGAAATGGGTTGATTGAATGCACATTCCGCCTATTGCTCACGGCTTTACGCTTTGATGCTCTTTGACCATCCAACTGACCGACCGACAAGCAGCCACCCCAAAATATGATTTCATTTCAGGAGCTGAAGCATCACTCGGGAATCGAGCATCAGCCGAGCATCAACCGTTCATTTCCCTGTCCGATTCACATGACAAACTCTTCCGTAAAAATCCACCATGAACCTTCGCCTTCGCCGAACTTTATAGGCTGATAATTAAGCGCTTTTGAAGCGGGATCTTTATGCTGAGCTGGGAATAAGGTTATTGGTCACCGTTGGATGAGTCCCCGTACAATACCTACTCAGGGATAGGTGCCCGGTGATTTTAAGAAAATATATGTGAAAAGGGTACTTGCAAAGGCCTCCAACTTTAGCCTCAGTACCGCTTGTAATGTGGTATGGTGCTAACAAGTTGCAAGCCGCTGTTATAGGCAGGGCATGAATTTCTGCTTTTCCGCCCCATCTTCTTCTGTAAAGGAAATCGTTTCAGTCCTCTGCTGCCTCAACCATAGCCATCAGCCTCGACATTCAGGGAGCATGGGGGCAGAAGACGTTATGTCCACTAATCAGTTCCTCAGAAGCTCCTCGCCAACTAATTCTTCAACATGCCCTTCTAGTGCAGGCGCAGGGATCACCGCAGTCAAGAGAGTTGGCAGGAACAACGTCACTGCTGCCCCTTCACCGATTTTTGAGGATAGTCATCGGTATCCAATCATACTAAAACAAATTAGGTCGAGTTTGTCGCCGACAAAGAGGCTGGAAAGCTATTTGAATGATCACGAGATCGGTTGCTCTTGTGGAGAGGGTGACAGAATTCAGCTCAGTGCGAATAGTGAGGAAAGGGGAGCTGATAAAACTGTCAAGACAGTAGCCAAGGTTGACTTTAATGGAAGATATAGTTGCGGCGGTGAGGGCACTGGTGAGACAGCAAACTCCGCGAATTGTTTTGTGGAGAGTGAATCAGAAGATAGAGACAATTGCGAGGCGGGTGAAGAAGACATGGGCGCCTCCGGTATAGCCTCCATGATCGAGGAAGAATGGCACCAGAAATATGCATTTATTGTAGGACTCCTGCGCAAGCCCCACGTACTCCTTGTGAAGGAGTCGTTGGCAAGGGAGACAGACAAATTATGCAACAAACTGAGTGCCTACCGCTTGGAACGTAACATTGTCCGGGAGAGCATCAATAAGTACATTCAAAAAAGGTAAGACTTCGAGATCCATTAAGTTCCGACTCAAAGATCTTAAATCTTGTACTTTATTCTAATCGAAGGTGATCTATAAATTACAGTTAGTTGGTCAAAAAGAGGGAGGGAGACATGAAGCGTAGCCCAAGTTCCATTTTTATATAGCCACATAAATTATATCCCTATCTGAACTTTAGAACTGCATTTTTCCATTTTCTCTTTTGTTGCACGTTCTTTTTTTGTGCCTACATCATTTTCGGATGTGGAACTTCACCTTCACCCTTTATGAAATTGCTGTAGGATGGTCATATGTGGGTTTGGTTTGGTGGCAGTATCGGTAACAGCATCAGTGACAGCTTTTGCCTGTATCGCCATACGGTTGTAATTTTAACAGAAATCTAACGGTGGAAACGTTAAATAACGGTTTCCGAACGTTTCGCTTACCTGACCTAACTTAATATAACTGAACTTAACGGAAGTAAACGCCACTAAACGGCGCCGTCACCAAACACTTGGGCGACTATCAAATCAAACCGAATGTGCGACTTCGTAACAGGCTACTGTGGGGGTGAATTCTCGAAACCTTATGATTTTACTTATATATGTACATAAAATACATGCCATTCTTATGAACCTAAAAACAGTAAAATATGGCATACAATAGGACCAAAATTTGACAATTCGATAATATATGCAAATAGTAAGTATATGTTTATATTAGCATATATAATTGCTAGCTAATTGCAAAGTTACTATTGCGCTGATTCAGTTTCATTTTCCTCTCTGCTTCTTGAGCTTTGTTGCTGATTTGCTGATGTGTATTTATATAGTGCAGCATAATACGCAATGTGTGCAAATACAGGACCGTTGAAAAAAAGGATTACTTCCAGTGTTTAAATTGCTTTGTTAGCTATCGTTGCGTTTAATGAATGATAAAATAATTCATAATTATAAAATTTATAACGTGGTGATGTCAATGTTTGGGCAAGCAATTTGGTTATTAATTTCACCGTGGAATTATAATTCCTACATACAAATAAATAGGCAGGGTAAACTGTTTTAGGATGAAAAGATGCTGTCAATGCTGTGTATATCAATGTGTGACATTTTTTGGTTTGCTCTAAGGGCTCCCATGAATAATTTCATGGGATGTCTGAGGGAATTCAAGGTGGTTGCGCACTTGATTTTCATCCCCACCCTTCTTGCCTTCCCTACATTTTACCCCAAAGTAAGCCCAATAACATGATCACTAGCGATTCCTTTGCTTTGAAATCTTTAAATTGAATGTTATTTTACTGTTGTTTCGAAAGTGGGATCTTACACTTGCTGATTGTTAAGCATGGGGAGTGGGGGGAATGAGTAATGTGTCAGCTGCGGTTAGCAGCTTGTCCCGTTCCGCTCTTCTGCTCCCTTTCTTTCCTTCGCTCAATGCAATCCAATGTCACAATGGAATCCTCAGACGAGCAACTCGATCGCGATTAATCGCAATTCGCAATATCCTCTCAAGGAGCTCAATGTACAATGCAGTGTGGAGCTGAGGACTGACAATCAGATTTGAGACAAAGGTAACTGCGCAAATCACATGGGATGAGTAGGACAGAAACATTTTTTTTGTTTTGAAAATGAGATAACGTATTAGGGGGAAATCTAATCAAGGCTGAGCAAGACAATCATCCTTGATTCCATTGCTACTCTGTCTCTGAACGTATCTATGTTACTGTCGATACTGATACTGTTTTTGGCTTGTCTTTGATGACAGCAAATATGAAATAGCAAGTAGCTCTTGTACAATTATAGCAGAATGGGAGCCTACTTCGCGAACTTAACAACAGAGACTGTGCGGCGTCTTCGTGCCAGAATGTGTCAACTCGTGGTCCTTGCCAATTGTAAAAATGTATAGCAGGGACCTTTTATAACTTGATCCTCCTCCACATTTTAAAAAGCATCTTATCTTATTGTTAGTTCAGTGTTGTTTGTGCTAGAGAAGCGTCAACATCAGCCTCATACATGCAGGCCTCATACATGCATGTCGACATGTCGACTCACTCCATGATTCAAGCAAGGATTTTTTTGTTCCCCAATTTTTTTCCGACAAAACAGTAGCCATTTGAAACACTTGCAATGGTTGGCATTATTGCGACAGTGAGCATTTGAGTTAGTTAGTGAGTGTTATAGCAGTGGCAGTTAATAGTTAAGGTAAGGTACGGTTACATACAAATAGTAGTGGTGGTGGTAGCAGTGTTAACTGACGACACGGAGTGTGAGTATAATAATAAATAATAATGACTGAGCCTTTGTGCTCTCTGCTTACTTTGTGAGTCCATGTTACTTGATTTCATACCAAATTCCATGTTTTAGGACTTAGGACTGTGAACTGTCTGAGCTGTTTAATAATAGGTAGTTTCCGTGGTCATTTATTTAGGGCTAGCTAACTCTGTAATTATGTTTCCCAATCCCAACAAAATGAACGGAATGCAACAAGCGGAGCAATCTCAGAAATTGCAATTGTTATCACAACAGACTATGGAAAAATTCAGTTGCTAATCATAATCATTAAGCAAAATCCTACACATTGTAGCAATTCTAGTCTTGTATATAGGTGGAGGTAGTAGGTAGTAGTCAGTAGTCATGAATCACGATTATTTTCTGATATGTATATATTCATCAATTTATCTCATCATCGTCATCAATGCTCTTTTCCATCAAGCAGGCTGCTGCTAAAAGCAGTTCTTTTTAGTTTCCCCAACGTTCTCGTCGAGCCGCATCGAGACGAGAGGGTCTCAAAAGGAGTAATCTCATTAGTTTCCCCGCAAAACAAAATGCAGATTTTAATGGATATATCAATTTGTGACTGTTTCCGCTGTTCTCACTCTCACATATGAATGGCTTTTATTCGGTAGCAACTCCCCCTGTTTTCGTGAATATGACAAGTGAAGTGAGGACAGTGACAGGAAGGGCATTTTTTCACCAAATCTTTAGTAATTAGTACTTTAACTATTATAAGTAATGTGTTCACTGGTATAATAAAGACTGTTCACTATTTACGAGTGTCACCCGTATCCGCATCTTCCTCATGCCTGGTACCATGAATTTACCAGTGGAGGAAGGAGGAAACAGGCAGAGATGATGAGCCAATGATAGTAAATGACAGAGGAGAGATTCTAGACAAATCAGTGAGAATGATATAGTATTGTAATACTATAGCGTCAATTGTGACAGGCAGCTTCTTTCCCATGAATTAGGACGAGACGAGTTGCAGAAACTGTGCAGAAAAATTATTTTATGCTCGAGGACACGTCTAACATGACATGGCTATACTAGATATCTATGTGAGTTAGAAAGTGCGAACAAGTTGGAGTTTTTAAACCGTAACGGATTTCATATTTACAACTTAAGCCTTGCCTTTTGTCGTGAAGGCGGTGGCGGTTGCAGTTTGGTGGGAGCTTGGTGGCTTCTGCTATTCAGCTCGGATTATGGCACGCGGCACTGTTGCATCAGGACAGACCAGTGACATAAACATAACTTGAGCCCTTGCGAAGTCAATACTATCGTCAGTCACATGAAATGAATTTATTACCGTTCAAAAAACGATGTGAGATCTGACGGGATCGGACTAGTTGATTGAGAAATTGTGAGTTTTTATTTCAAAT